>PVJS01045669.1:0-16146 GCA_004027185.1 Glis glis
TTTTTTATACTTTATTTTGAAACTGGGTCTCACTAAGTTGCAGAGGGCCTCACTAAGGAGAGAGAGAGAGAGAAAGACAGGGAGAGAGAGAGAGAGCTGAGGCTGGCTGCGAACCCGGATCCTCCGGGCTCCACCTCCCAAAGTACTGGGATTACAAGCGTGTGCCACCACGCCCGGCTTAGGATTGCAGTTCTTTGGCATGACTCTAGAGACATCACTCTTCAGCAGAGGGTAACTTTTTTTTTTAAAAGAGAATTGAGTTATATTAATGGCAAAACAGTAACATAAGTGATTATTCACAGCTGTTCTTACCCTGGAACTGCCTTATTCCTCTGACATGCTGTCAAACTTATTCTTGGCTTATGACATACAATTGTTCTTTATTTTTTCTTTTAGCTGTTTAAGAGTGATAAAGCTCTTCTTTTTCCCAATCATATCATCTTTAAGACACCACCAACTCCAGTAATAAAGAATAAAAGTCTGTCCCTTCTACCTCTGACCTACACCCTCAGCTCTATTTTTTTTTTATTTAGAAAAAGGGTCTAAGTTGTGGAGGGCCTCACTAAGTAGCTGAGGCTGGCCCTGAACCTGCAACCCTCCTGTCTCAGCCTCCCAAGTACTGGGATTACGAGCATGCACCATCATGCCTGGCAACGCATAGGATAACTTTTCTGTCACTCTCATGTAGCTAAATAGATTCAGATTGTTTTGTCAATGCTTTTAAAATTGACAGTTTATGAAATCACCATAAAAATACCCTCTTTTAATTTTAATAAAATATCCTCTTAGAACTTTATTAGCATAGTAAGGTAAATAAACATATATTATTAAACAACTTTGCTATATAAACGTGGAAATAACTATATCATTTAGGAAGTTAACATACTACATCTTTAGATTTTAAAAACATCACAGAGCTTTAGATTGCCAAGCCATTGCTGCCTAACCCTTTATTTTAGATATTACGATGCATCTGGGACCTTGAAATCAACCAACAAACCCTCCATCATGTAATGATCAGAACTGGCCAACTAAGAGATCTTTATATGCGTAAGAAAGTTTGTGTTTTACATAATATACTCTGCTTAACCCATTCACATTAATTTTATTTGAATCAGTTAGTTGAATTCTGAGAACTGATATTTTCTCTTTAGCCCAATGAGGGGAAAAATTGAAAAATGAGCCCTAGATCCCCAAATAATAAGTAGAAAATGTATAATGTTATTTACAATGAAACAAACTATTACCATACCAAAAAGTCTGGTGTTTAAGGAGGTTATGCTCTTTTCAAGAAATAAAATACTCATTCATAATTGGACAACATTATTCAACTGTAGTGTTCTCATGCACTGATGACATCTTTATGTTTAATCAGCTTATAAAAAGACTAAATACCAACAATAAAAATTACAGTACTGCAAAGAAACAGAAAAAAGAAATGGTGCAATGGCCATTGAGAAGTATTTTGAAGTTGCTTTTCAAAGAGATGAGCCACAAAATGTGAAATCTATGGCATCAAAGAAAGCCCTTGAGCCAGTTGTGGTGGCACACGCTTATAATCCCAGTACTTGGGAGGGTGAAAGAGGAGGATCACAGATTTGCGGCCAGCCTCAGCTACTTAGTGAGGCCCTCCGCAACTTAGTGAGACCCTGTTTCAAAATAAAAAATAAAAAATAGGACTGGGGGTGTAACTCGGAGGTAGAACGCCCCTGGGTTCAATCCCCAGCACCACTAATAAATAAATAAATAAATAAATAAATAAATAAATAAATAAATAAAATGTAAAATAAATAAATAAATAAAAGCCCTTGGTATCACACACCTTATTTTTTATATTAGTAGTCAATATTGTATTGCACCCTGTCATATTCTTCTTTTGAAAGACTAAATAGGATTTCTACAACAGGAAATACAAGATGAGGTATTTCTACCCTCTTAAGACAGACTATTTTAGGTCAAAATACATAATGTAGCCTGTTTAATTGCATTCCTATAAGTAGTATCATTCCCATATTTCACAGAATTATCCATAGATTAAATATCGTCCTGTTATAAGTAGAGTGAGCTAATACAGAGGTAAAAGAAAACAAAGAAGGAGAAGAAGAAGGAAGAGGAGGAGAAGAAAGAAAAAAATGAAAGAAGAAAATAGACAAATACATTCTTATCTGAAATATTTTTACCACTTACAAACAGAAATGTTGTATCTCCTTTGTAAAAATATCACAAGTATACTATTTCCTTAAAATCAGTAGTAATGACTTTATTTATAGAATTATAATTAATAACTCGTGAAGAAATAAAATGCATTGACAATATTTTTCTTAATATAATTAAAATTACAATTTTGGAATGCAAATCAAAATGGAAACATTATCTTAAACTTTAACCAATTAAAATATAAATGGGCAAATGATAAGAGTTGTTAGTAAACACTGAATAAGAAACTCCCTACCATCAAATTAGTACTTGCCGAATGCATTTTCAATAAATGAAGGAATGAATTGAACACTAAATTATTCTACTGGTTTTTCAGCCCAGTGATTTTCAGCCATTAAAGAATTGCAGTTGAAATTGTAGTATTTAGATCTGGTTGTGTATGGTTCAGGAAATATTCATAGCTTTATAGAAATCCAGTGCACTTCTTCAAACACTACCAGCTCATGGTTCACTTGTCAATCAACTGGAGTCAGAGATAAAGAAGGAATTTATAAAGGCCCCATTGAGCTCTGCTGGCAGCAGCAAACACATCACTAAAAAGAGCATTAGGAATCGTTCTGTTTACAGCAATTAACTGGACCCAAAGCCCTGTCAGCAGTTCCAGTAGTGTGGTCCTTCTTTGTGTATGTCTTTTAATATTCACAACTTGCTCAAAGAGTGTGAAAAATTGAATCCATCCCTCTGCTGCAACTGATACATAATGATAAGCTCAGAAGCTAGGCTACAATGATGCATCTTAATGCATCCAGGAGCTATCACCCAATGCAATGTGGGACGGAAAGAAGGGGCTTTACTAAAGAAGTGGCTTTGCGGAAATGTTGTGCCGGCAATTTTTGTCCCCTAGGTCGGAACATAAATATTTTAACAAAAACCCTCAAATCAGCAACTAACTGGTCATGCATCTGACAGTATTTAATGGTACTGAACTCATTCTCTTAGTAATGTAAGGACACGGGCTCTCGGTTTTAACATGAAATAACTGTATGGCTGAGCACACATTTTATGCATTTTAATAGTAAGTGTCAATGTAAGGGAACAGAGCCGGCATTCGTTATGTGTGCCCAAATCAAATATTGAAGTTTATTTTTAATTAGCAGGGCTCTTCGGTGCTGCCTCTGGATGGTGTGAATTAGTGGATGTTCTTATGTAAAAGAAAGAATTTCCCAATGTTATCCTGTTTGCACCTGTGTCTGTTTTCTTCCCTGTCGCCTAAAAACACCACCTAGCACTTCGAAAAGCTGGCACGGGGAGCCCAGACTGTTCTCAGCCGTTACTATACTCATTTTCCATATTATCTTAGATCTTTATTTAATCTGCCAAATCTGCATTGATTACTTAACATAAACAAAATTGTTCTTGTAATTATTTATGGACTCAAATGCATATTAGATCAGTATTTCAAAGAAGATATCTATTATAGTGCAATAATTGATAAGTCAGTGTGGGAAGCGATCTCACTATATATTGACATATAAAATGACTTAACTCTCTTACCAAAAATTAAGTGTAATTCCTGTTTCATAAGTTTATTTTTAATTTTATAAATGTTTAATTCAGTAGTTTGTAGTTTATTAAAGATATGCAACCATCAGCACTATCTAATTTCAGAATTTTTTCCTCACCATTGTATCAATTAGTATTCCCTCCTCTGTATAGCTCCTGACATCCATTAATCTACTTTCTGTCTCTATGCATTTGTGAAATCTGGACACTTCATATGAGTGGAATCATACCTTGTGATATTTCACGACTAAATTCATTGTTAGGTTAATATTTTCACAGTTAATTCATGTGATAGCAAGTATCAGCACTTCGATTCTTTTTATTCCATTGTACAGACAGACATTTTGTTTAGCCACTCATTAATTGATGGCCTTCTGGGTTGTTTCCACCTTTTTGCCATTATGAATAAGCTTGTGATGATCACATATGTAAAATTTTTGTGGACATATATTCTCATTTTGCTTGGGTATAGACCTAGGTATGGAATTTGCTGGGTCATTTGGTAATTTGGTGTTTAGGGTTAGGGAGAAATGTCAAACCATTCACCAAAGGTGCTGTACCATTTTGCATTCTCATTATGACTATATAAGACTTCCAATTTCTTTTTTTATATATTAAGACTTCCAATTTCTATACATCCCCTCTGCTTTTTATTCTCTGACTTTTAAAAATTGTTTTAGTCATTCATCCTATGAATTTAAAATGGTGTTTCCTCATGGTTTTGATTTGCCTTTCCATACAAGCACACATACATATCTCTATTATGTCTGTCTATCTATCTCTGTATTTCTTTTTTTTTTTTTTTTGCGGTACCGGGGATTGAATCCAGGGGCCTTCTACCTCTGCGCTACACCCCCAGCCCTATTTTTTTTTATACTTTATTTTGAAACCGGATCTCACAAAGTTGCGGAGGGCCTCACTAGGTAGAGAGAGAGAGAGAGAGAGAGAGAGAGAGAGAGAGCTGAGGCTGGCCACGAACCCGGATCCTCCGGTCTCCGCCTCCCAAAGTACTGGGATTACAAGCGTGCGCCACCACACCCGGCCCTATCTCTGTATTTCTATCTCCCTATCTCTCTATATATGCCTACATGTAAATAAATATTAATTGGCTATCTTAATAACAAAGAAAAATATTATATGGGAAAATTCCAGGAATATAAACTTGATAAGATATGGAGGAGCACTTGTTCTTTAAGTTATTGAAATACATTACTAAGCATTAGTAATTAGAACTAACTGACAGCCAGGCTTAAAGTGAATTTTGTGAAAGAGAAAAATCATTTTAAAAATAGAAAGCCAGGAAATCATCCAAATGCGGACTGCGAAAATGTTAAAGTTTTAAAATAGGTAGTAAATGTTAAATTATTCAGTAAGTGGTGTTGCTTCAACTGTCTAACAAGTTAAAAACTTGAGGCTGCAAAGCCAGCAAAACTGTAATTTCAAAATGGATAAAATGTGAAGATGGGAAAAAAAGCTAAGAACTAATTGTGTGGTGACATCATTGTAGGTCTCTTTAAAGTTACTATATATTTTTATTTACTAATTTTTAGTAAAAATTATCAAAATGTTAAAAAAGTTAATAGTAATAAACTTCATAAACCCAACCTAGGATTAATGGAAAAGCTTGATAATAATTCTACTGGATGTTTATTTTAGAAAAATCAGGTTGTCTATCTGAGGCAGGATAAATTAAATTTAGTACGATAATAAATGTGGAAGCATTTTAACTACTATAAAATCCAATATAAATATTAGTTAATAGTTGCACTAACATATTAATGGGTCAGGTAGAAAATGCATAGAAGCAGCTAGTTTAGTTCAGAGAAATATTATGGCAATCTAGGCAAATACAAGCCAACTAAGAAATAAGAAGGATTTGATGGCATTGTAAAACATTGGGGACATTTGCTTACTATATTTGGGCAAGAGGAAATAGAGCCATTAGGAATGGCAGTGAGCAATGCATCCAGTATTTTATCCCTGTCCCCATGTAGCCTTCCATTCCACTGTACCCCCCCCAGACTCACTCACTTCCAAGGCCAAATTTGGGTGTGCCTGGTGGTCTGGATATTCAGGTAATATAGGTAAGAACAATATAATTATATGGTAGACTATGCAGTTCATGCTGTTAATCTAGACTCACAGAAATTAACATATAATAATAATGATAGCTTACCTGTGCCAATCTCAATATTATGTATGGAGAAGAGGAGGGAGTGGGGAGGAAGCCAAGGGGAAGCTCACCAAGTGCTGTGTGCATGTATATCACTATCACTCTGAACTTCATTATAATGTGTGGTTATGATGCACCAATAATATATATATATTTATATAATATTCTAATATATATAATTTATATATATATCATTTAATATATAATTTATATAATATATTTAATAAATAATTTTAATATATAATAATATATATCTATATAGTATTTAGTATACAATTGATATAATATATTTTAATATATAATTCATGTATAATATCTAAGCATATTCCTAACTATTTCAAAAGCACTAACTCATTTCTGTCTTACAGTTTTGTGATCTGGAATTATATTTGCTCCCATTGTATATAAAATGTGAAAAAGAGATGCATAGGATAGGTAGCTAAATTACCAATATAGCATGGCTATTCTGTGTCAGGGGCAGCAAAGCTGGCTCTAGCGTCAGATTCTCTGTTATCAAACTGTTGTTGAATACACTTACTGACCAGGAATACTTTTTTAATTTTTTTCTGACAGATGCTAAACTGGCTGAACCAACACACAGGTACCTTCCAAATTCCATTTCACTTAGACATGAAGATTTTCCTATTAGTGGTATCCCTGATTTTCCCTTCTTCTACAACCCAATTTTTGCATTGTATGTCACTATCACTCTGAACTCTATTATGATGTGTGATAAATATTAAATATTGACAACTGAGCTTTTTCTTGAGTATCTGAGTTAATAAATGACTTCTCAAAAGTGTTATTTTTCTTGTCTCAAACATTCAGAAGGTGGAAAAAAATAGCACTGGAGCATCCTTGGAATAATGAAATAGGTCAAGCTTATTTTCATCCAGAATTAACTACTGAAATATCAGATGGCGACATCTATTATAAGGCTTGTAAAGATCACCTAAGCCTAAATTGATCCCTCATATTGTAACTCATCATCTCATTCTTCCATTAAATAGTATAACGCAGGGCAAAAAACAACATACAGCCTAATGGCCACATTGGCTTGAAATTTTATACAACAGATACACAGTCGCACACAATATCTGTATTATGCTCCAGGACAAGATAGAATAAATTATTGTGTTTGGGTAGTAATAACAGTTTTATAAAATTTGTCAATAAATAAGCGAGCAGAAATTCATAGCATAAGACACTTTTGCAATCTGATAACTAAGTCTATTTCAATGGTAATAATATTTAATTTGAAATAATTGACAAGTAAGTAGGAAGGAAAATAAAAAGTGAAAGGAAAATCAGTAAGATTAAATATCTACTACTAGTTTAAAACAACTGATCAAAAACTTGCCTACATTTTAAGAGCCTATATCATTAATGCTTCATACATTTTCTCTTAATGTCACTGTTGATACATTAGTTTTGTACCATATATTAATTTTTATAATTAATAATTTATTAAGAAACTATTTTATTAATATCTTTCAGATTATCATTAAATATGAGTATATTATCTTATAAATTATCTTATAAACCATTTGAAGATGGCATGTTAAATCTTTTCTATGAATTTTGTTTTATTTTTTTTTTTGCGGTACCTGGGATTGAACGCGCAGGGGCGTTCTACCTCTGCGCTACGCCCCGGCCCTATTTTTTTTATACTTTATTTTGAAACCGGGTCTCACAAAGTTGCGGAGGGCCTCACTGAGAGAGAAAGAGAGAGAGAGAGAGAGAGAGAGAGAGAGAGAGAGAGAGAAACGGGGAGAGAGAAAGCTGAGGCTGGCCGCGAACCTGGATCCTCTGGTCTCCGCCTCCCAAAGTACTGGGATTACAAGCATGTGCCACCACGCCCGGCCTAAATCTTTTCTATGAATTTTAACATGCAATTATAGGAATGAGCTTTAACAATATAAGGCAAAGAGGTTCTAAACCAAAACACACCCAATTACTAATCAGGAACATTTTTTCATTAAAAAAAAATCAAACAAACCAAATGAAACTGTGCTAGAAGCATTTTAAATTATAGTTCTAATGGATGTGTATTACATGCCTGTGATTAATTTAAACATGTTGACATTCAAACATTTCAAAATGGGATGAGGTTTCTAATGACTCAGCAGATGCTTGTGAACACTATATCAATGTAACCATAAAGGTAAATGTTATGATTTAGTCACTGAGATTTTTGAAATGATGATAATAAAAATAACAAAATTTGAATTTTATAATAAAAATTCTTTATATTTAAACACAGACTTATAAACTATATGTGAATATTCATGCTCTTTTGTAAAGAAAGGTCTCCATTTTACATGTTAAATTTTTTCATTTTATTTAGTTTCCTTAAGCACACTGCTAATGAAATCACTTAAAAAAAAGTTAAAATCAGGTGAAGCAAGGTAATATGCAAATGAAGTTACTCTGTTAAAGCCATCATTCATCTTCTCTACAAACAGAAATAATTTCCCCATATACTGAATTGTGAAAAAATGTCAAAAAGGGGAGGGATAAATATTACTAATTTCTGAAATTCATATGAAGAATGGATGATATGACTTTCCCTTGGCCAGCACCTGCTCTAATAATCTCTCTTTTAATTAGTTTATGCCTATCAGGTTGAGACGAGGAACTTGCATTCTTACTGACATTGAAAAATCTGGTTAATTAGCTAATTTCTTAATGGCAAAATCAACATCTTACTTGACTAAAACAACTCATTTCCAAGCAAAATAATTCATTTAAAGAGGAAAAATTACCCATGGAAAAGCTCAGAGGAACAATTGATATATGATAGTTTCTTTTTGCACTTGCTTCCATTTTAAAAAGAGCTTAGCAAGAAAACCTTGTCTCAAAGGAGTTAATACACATGAAAACGTTGTGGACCAGAACTGTGTTATTGGTTTTAGGGAGAAAAACTTCAGCATATTTTGACAATCATTCCTCTACCTTTCCAATATATTATTATTTTCATAAGAATTTCATATATCTATATATACATATATAGATATGTATATATATGTACATATACACATATATGTATATGTATGCATATATTTCACCGGCAGTACAATTATATCAACATACAACTTTTAGAATGCACTGTAAAACATGCTCATAGAAATGACTCCATGTGTCATCCATTTAGTTAAACCTTTGATTCATCATTTCCATACATACCCCCTCACCATGCTTAGCAGCTCAATAAAAAGTTTTTCCAGCCCTACCTACAAGTACTTTTGTAGTAAGCATATTTCTCTTCCAAATCACCATCACAATCCTACTTTAAATCACTACCAACTCTTGTCTATATTACACAAGTATTATTTATTTATTTATTTATTTATTTATTTATTTATTTTTGGCACTGGGGGGATTGAACCCAAGGACATTCTACAGATGAACTACACCCTAGCCCTTTTTATTTTTTGTTTTGAAACAGAATCTCACTAGGTTGTTGAGGGTCTCACTAAACTGATGAGGTTGGTCTTAAACTTGCAATCCTCCTGTCTCAGATTCCCAAGTACTGGGATGATGGGCATGCTTTACTACACTCAGCATAAAAATTTTTTTTTAATTTTTCCAGATTCATACACTTGCACCCTTCTTGCATCCTTTACACAGGACAGAAAGCAACTCTTTCAAAATTCAAATATAATGTCACCCCTTTTTTTCTATATGCTACCTTTAAAAACTTGACTTTGACAGTGACTACACTTGTCAAAAGATCAATTTCCATCCATTACTCGTATTGCTCTGAAACTTAAAAATGCATGCCAGATTGGTAGAACTTAAACAAATGCATTAGTGTTGTAAGAAAATCTGAGGATATTGGGCTCCAATCGGATTACATAGATTCATATTAATAGAAAATTCTAAAATAGAATTCAATTATTCAAAAATGGCCTCAAATAATGCATTCCCTCAAATTCACAACTTGGCTGTCCCACACCAAATGCACCACTTCTGATAAACAATCCTTCAACAAAACAGGTTCTGCCACCATCAGCACTATTCCTTCTAGCAAATTGTAATGACTCCTTAAAGTTTCTCATGTCTCATAAGTTATTACATTAATGTCTAAGTTCAAAATCACTGGGTGTTGTTCACGTGTGTGTGTGTGTGTGTGTGTGTGTGTGTGTGTGTGATACTAGTGATTAAACCCAGGGCCATTCTACCTCTAAGCCATACCTCCAGCCCTATTTTATTTTTTTTTAAATAGGGTCTCACTAAGTTGCTGAGGGCCTCGGGCCTCACTAGGTTGCTGAGGCTGGAGCGAACCTGTGATCCTCCTGTCTCAGCTTCCCAAATACTGGGATTACAGGCATGTGACACCATCCCTGGTTGTTCACATGGCTTTTGATCACCTAACCATATTAACTTGATATTTTGCAATGTAGAAAGTAAATTTTAATTTTAACCATGATCTACAATGCTTAAATAAAATCATAGAAAAATAAGAGGAAAAAAGCTGGGAGTGGTGGCGCATGCTTGTAATCCCAGTACTTTGGGAGGCGGAGACCGGAGGATCTGGGTTCGCGGCCAGCCTCAGCTCTCTCATTCTCTCTCTCCCTGTCTCTCTCTCTCTCTCTCTCTCTCTACTTAGTGAGGCCCTCCATAACTTCGTGAGACCCGGTTTCAAAATAAAGTATATAAAATAGGGCCAGGGGTGTAGCGCGGAGGTAGAACGCCCCTGGGTTCAATCCCCAGTACCACAAAAAATAAATAAATAAATAAGAGGAAAAAAATAAAACAGCCGGGCATGGTGGCTCAAACTTGTAATCCCAGTACTTGAGAGGTTGAGACAGGAGGATCCGTGTTCGCGGCCAGCCTCAGCTACTTAATGAGGCCCTCCGCAATTGAGACCCTGTTTCAAAATGAAGAATAAAAAATTGGGCTGGGGGTGTAGCTTGGATGTAGAATGCCCCTGGATTCAATCCCCAGTACCACTAAATAAATAAATAAATAAATTGAATAAAATAGGGATGGGAGTATAGCTTGGAGGTAGAATGTCCCTGGGTTCCTCCCCAGTACCACAAAAAATAAATAAATATATAAAACACTCAAATACATATTTATACCATAAGTATAGAATTACATATATGGTTTTTATATATCAGCTGTGTCTCTCTATATGTTTATGTTTATACACATGGATGAACACATGATAGAGAAATAGAAGTTATAAATGTAGCTCTTTCAAGTCCTTTTTTCTGCAAGTAGTCACAAGGTCAGCATTGGGTTTATGACTTCCTCCCATTGTAAATACTTTGAGTTTTCTTCTCCTTCAGGAAAATCAGTTCATTGTGATCCTTTATCTAGTACGTATAATCAAAATGTTTATTCTCCAAGCTCTAATTCTTGGTGATAATGTTTTACTATATATTTCCAATAACATGACTAAGTACAGTAATGCTAGGAAGTCCCCTAGTTATGTATTGGGTCTTATTGACAGTCATCTCTGTCCTGTTTGTGAGGGTCTGATTCTCTTTCCCTGTAATTGAATAAAATACCCCTGTCAGCACATGAATCTCCTTGATTGCCTGTTCCATCGGTGGCATGATGAGACTGGAGTGACCAGGAGAAGCCTCTACTCCCAATTTAGTGGAAGTGATACTGCGTTGTTTGCTTCATTTACATCAACATTGTTTTAGTTGTTTCTTCTTTCTCTGGGTTTACCTGCATCCTATCTACTCTCCATTTTTCTATAAAATGTTTCAAAAACAATAACAATTTAATACTGATTTATCACTTTCTCTATCCCATAAACTTTTCTAAGCATAAAAATTAACTCATTTTTAGCATCCCAATGATTTTAGGAACTAGGTAGTCTTATTGCCCTAATTTTGAAATGGACAAACTGAGGCATACAGAGAGTGCTACCTGCCATCAATTAATAAATCCCAGTGGTAGTTCTGAAATTGGAATCCAAGCATGCTGGTTCCAAGGTCAAGAATCTTTAATGCCATGCTTTGAGTTTCATCATAAAATATCTCCGATTTGGATTATTCAATGGTGGTGTGCTTTCTTCTGGATAACATCAAAAAATCTTAACTGAACTTATAAATATGCTTTCTTAGTCATATAAATTGACATCCCCATACTTCATTTATAGATCTACTGAAGAACTTTTATTTTTATGAAGGTTCTGGAAGTCTTGGTGATTTCAAAGTGTTCATACAACCTCTTCTTTTCTAGCACTAATTCCTTCACGACTTAGCTCAAATGTTTTAAAGAGCTAATTAGCCTCAGATATTTGATATAAACCATGAGTTACTAAAAGATTTGATGTGTCTTTTATTGTAGTACCCACCAAGTTCCACTAAATTGTCCAATTTTCCCTCCATACAGCTGTAAGGATTGTGAATGTAGAGCACAAAGGTCACATTTTATTCTCAAGTTTTCTAAAGACCTTGGTACATAGTGTAAAATCAATAGATATTAATTGCATAGCTCAATAAATACACAGATGAATAAATAAATGAATGAATGTGTAAACTGAATGCCACAGGTCACACCTGAAGTAAAGTCACAGAAATAACTTATCAAATTTATTTATAGTCATATTCCTAATAGATAGACTTGGGAAAAAAAGAAACAAAAATGGAATTACAAACCTCTTCTTAGGTTTATCATAGCTCTCTCAACTTTGTATAAATAGGATGACTTTCAAAAACAAAACAGTTGCTAATGAAATCTTAGTTAATTATTGAAAAATACAAGAAATGCTTTCATTATGTTTTTGCCAAGATGTATAGTAGTGACATTTATAAGTGCGATAATTATTTATAGCTGCAAGTATACTCAGGTTATAAAGTAAGCCAAACTTTGAGTACCAGATTTAATAAAAATTCCTAGTTTTGAATCTTACTAATTTACATTTGATATTTCATTCGAAGAGCCTTGCATGTATATGGAACTAGGTGAGGTGTCATGGTGGACAGGAAGCATAAATCGTGGCCCTTAGTCGTTGCTGTTGCTTTTTTTTCCGCCAGGATTTGCCTGAGAAGCTCTGATGCAAAGAAACAAAATACAGAGTAGTAGAAAATTGCAACAAATACGGGTGACAGACAATAAGGACAAACTTCCAGAACTGTGAAGAAAGAGCTGCAGCAAAGGGAAAGGCTTCACAGGGTAAGGAATTTGGGTGAAACCGGAAAGTGGGGGGAATGCACCCAGGTTCTGAATCAGAAGCAAATAAACTAAGTATGGGGAACATGCCGTCTATGAAGTCTTTTGGATATTCTGTAGAATGAGGGAATAATTCTAGACCAATCATAAACACAGGTTCATATGACATAGATTGGACGGGAAAGGGCAGTTCGTCTTGTGGGGTGATGGAGTCATGCAGCAACCAATCAAATCTTTCCTTTTTCTCACCACAAAGATCACTGGGACATCCTCCAAAGAACTGCTCCAATCAAATTATTTCGTTTTGTGTCATATTTGTTATCATTAATAAGAAACAGCCACCAGGTCAATCAATAGAGTTGGCTACATAACAGCTTTACTTTATTAAGAGATTAAGACTGTTTTTGACCTTTTTTATCATGAAGGGAACAGTTGTTTTAATTGTTCCAAATCACTATGATTCCATTGAATTATGTGGGATAATTGAGTATCATGAAGAGAAATAAATGTTTCATAAGACAACGTTTAACCTATGTCAATTTTTATGTTCATGGCAATTAATGAATTAACCTATTTGGCATTCTAACATAGAAAGATCCAGAGTAGCTCTAGGCTATCATTTTAATTTTGACTGACCACACTGTCCATTTTCTGGTAAACTACAGTGCCTTTCTTCTTGTGCATTGGAAAATGGAATAATGATGAACTGTCTGGAGGTTTTTAGTGTGAGTAATCCATTTTTACATCCGTTGTGAACATTGACCAGCTAATGCCTTTTATCCTCTCCTTCAGAATTTCCTTCTCAGAAAAATATTAAATTAAATTATATAAGTGGAATGAGTTAAGACAATGCTTAAGTGAAACAATTCCATTTTCTCTTCAGTGAATAATATGTTTCTTAAGACTCTTTAATAAGTAAAGTTTTAGCTGGGCGTGGTGGCGCACGCTTGTAATCCCAATACTTGGGAGGCGGAGACCGGAGGATCCGGATTTGCGGCCAGCCTCAGCTACTTAGTGAGGCCCTCCGCAATTTTGTGAAACCCAGTTTCAAAAATAAAGTATAAAAAATAGGGCCGGGGGTGTAGCTCAGAGGTAGAATGCCCCGGTACCGCAAAAAAAAAAAAAAAGTAAGTAAAGTTTTAGCTATATACCATTACAGAATTGAAACTTAAAAATACATTTGATTCATTGTTTCATTATCACAAACCTCTCCAGGCAAATTTCTTGAAAGACTGTATATTTTTATATTTTATCATCATTTATACTATTTTATAGAAAGAATAATTTTACACTAGAGTCTTTGTCAGTTTCTATATAATTTTCAAAAAGTTCACCTTATTAGAATCAAAACCAGTAGAAACAATAAATGCAAAACACCTCCTAGAATTATATGGCAACTAGTCACAATTGACACGCATAAACCCAAACAAAAATCAGTTTCCTTAAATAAGTCACTAGCTTTACTTTTCTACCAAGAAGATTCCCACAGCTGAGTTCCTAATGTAAAGTAAAATTTAAGAATATTTCAACATAATTACATTTTAATTCGACGGGGAGATCTTAAGTCATGCCTCCACATCTAATGACTATGTTCGCTTTTCTGGAAAAGAATACAAAGGGAAGTAATTCATATGAAGAAAAAGAAGCAGTAGAGGTGAGCAATAATGGACAAGAGCTTTGGGCACATTTCTGAAAAGAGTAGGCAGACTAAACAATGTTGACAAATAACACATAATAGAGGAAGCTCCAGGCTAAAATTTATCAGGTACTGCAGTTTAGATGGAAACCCTCCATAATCTAGGAGGCAACTAAGAAGCAAAAAACTCATGAAACTTAGTGAGAGGCGGACAGCAAGTTAAATAGGTAGATGGGAAAAATCAATATTATCATCATGAAAATTGCCTTTCAATATTTAAAGACACATTTTTCCCCATCTCAAGTTTGATCACTTTTAAAATTTGACAAAATGATGATACAAAGCCAACATTGAAATTTGTAATGGAAAAGAATAATAAAGGTTCATTTACATCAGCCTTTATTAAGCCATTTTAAAACCACAATAATAAAACCAGCTTGATAGCATGACAGAAATTATCAGATCAATCATTGGAACAGAATATGAAGGAAGAATCAGGCTTGAGCACATAGAAAGCTGTAGTATATGCTAAATAAATTGAGTCCTTTGGCAGGTTCATTCACAAAATTCTAAATACATCTAAATATGTTCATATATATTTGTACCTTTACTAATTTCTACAGATAGTCTGACTTCATTTGATTGACTCAATCTATTTCTGTAAGAGGACTGTTAAATATGGCCACTGAGATCATCTCTTATATTTTATATCTAATAGTTCCTCCATCATTACAGTTTAATGTTAATCATTTAGGATGTGTAGAGTCTGGTTCTTAATCCTGTTGGATTGTACTGTAAATCTTATTAAAATGCCATTGTCATTTCCATTTAATAATACTATATGATATTAAAATTTTCCTAAAATATCCTTGTTCACCGCTTTTATCGAAATTCCCTCAACCATTTTTCTTTCTTTTTAAATCTTTTAGGGGAAAAAAGAGATATTTCATTCATTTAAATGTTATGAGTTTCCTATTTTTGGAATTCTTAACAGTTGCTTTAAGCTTTTCAACTGAATACTCTACAATTATTTAGACCTAATTACATGTTTTAGTGCTTACTTGTCTCCTCATGTTTCTTATAACCATGTCTTCTCTTTCTGTAGATTCATGTAAGTACTTTTTCAGAATAGATTTAGGGGATATAAACTTTATGCATCTTCTCATTTCACAAATATATATTCTTGACTAACATTAATAAAAATGTGGCCAGGTATGGGATACTAAGTTAAACCATTTACACTTAGAAACTTGGAATTTTTTATTTTTGGTGTGTGTGTGTGTGTGTGTGTGTGTGTGTGTGTGTGTGTGTGTTACTGGGGATTGAACCCTGAGGCATTGGCATTCTACCTCCGAGTTACACACCCGGCCCTATTTTATTTTTAATTTGAAACAGCATGTCGCTAGGTTGATGAGAATTTCACTACTTGCTGAGGCTGTCCTTGAACCTGCCATCCTCCTGCCTCAACCTCCCAAGTACT
>PVJS01045670.1:0-16144 GCA_004027185.1 Glis glis
TTTTTTTTTTTTTTGCGGTACCGGGGATTAAACGCAAGGGCGTTCTACCTCCGCGCTACGCCCCCCACCCTATTTTTTATGCTTTATTTTGAAACCGGGTCTCATGAAGTTGCGGAGGGCCTCGCTAAGGAAAGAGAGAGAGAGAGAGAGAGAGAGAGAGAGAGAGAAAGCTGAGGCTGGCCGCGAACCCGGATCCTCCGGTCTCCGCCTCCCAAAGTACTGAGATTACAAGCGTGCACCACCACGTCCGGCCTCAGATGTATTTTTAAAAGGCAACAAAAATATACTTAATGCTCTTGAACTGTACACTTAAAAACGGTTCAGCTGGGCGTGGTGATGCATGCCTGTAATCCCAGTACTTGGGAGGCTGAGACAGGAGGATTGCAGATTCAAGGACAGCCTCAGCAAGTAGTGAAACTTTCATCAACCTAGCGAGACGCTGTTTCAAAAATACAAATAAGATAGAGCTGGGGGTATAGCTCACACACACAAAAGCAAAATGATTCAACCAGTAAATTTTGTGTTGCGTCTATTTTACCATGCATACTGATTCCCTCCCTCCCTCCCTCCCTCCCTCCCTCCCTCCCTCCATCCCTGCCTTCTCCCTGCTCTTCACAAGTCACAGCAGCTCAGCTTCCATGAACACACTGGGACAAGAATTCCTATTTACGTAAGCGTCAGGAGGGAAGATAGCAAGTGCTTGGTCAGGTGACTGAGATGCACAAGTAGCTGGCAACACCTTTCAGGTAAGCGGGAAATGGGGGCTGGAGGGAGTAGAATACCCAAAAGGGATGCGTAATAACCATCCTCAAGGGACTGGGTTCAAATCTGAAGTCTATAATTCACCTGCTGTGTGACCCAGAACAAGCTCCCTAACCCCTCAGCTTGGATCCCTCATCCTATGGAGGGCCAAGTTATTCCAGCTCCACTCAAAGGTGGATCCCCAGGTTGGGGTAGGGGCAGAAAGTGGGAGCTGTCCTGTCTCTGTGCAGAGGCCCCCTGACACTCTCACCCCACCCCCTCCATTCAGAAGAGGGGGGCAGCACAATGGTGGAGCCCCTCTCCCACCCACTCGTCCAGTTCACAATTTCGTGGGTCTTAGGTGGCAGGGGTCCAGATGGGGTCCCTGCCCGCCCTCCAGCCATAGTCCAGAGGCTCCAGCCACCCGTCTACAGCTCAACAGCCGGGCAGACCACACTCCCAGTGGGCATTTCCTGGCCAAGGCAAGTCTGTGACGTGAGCGGGCCACTTATTTGCTGTGTAAGCCTCAGCTGCTGCACCTGCAAGTTGGGGAAACCTGTCTTGAACCCAGGCTGTCTGGCTGACTAGGGAGACAGTGAGGCCCGAGAAGCGCCTAGAACAGTGCCCAGCGCCACAGGCTGAGTACTCGAGGATGTCTGCTCCTGCTGCCTGTGTCATCTCACCCTCTCCTTTTCCCACCCCCAACTCCGTGTGGAATCTGGGCCACTTGTCGGAGGACTAGAGCTTATCCCACAGAGCTGTACTGTGTGGCGTGGGGAGGGGGACAAATGTCACCTATATCCAGAGAGGACCCGCATTTCTGGGCAGTGTGGATTCTCGAACACCTGTCAGAGGCTGAGGGGAGGAGCAGACACAGGCTGTACAGGCCGGGTGGCTGAGGAAATGTCAGCACCAGCCACAGGCAGGCCACAGAGAGCAAGCATGTTGGGGAGGGGTTCCAGGGGTCTCTAACCCAGTACAAAGTGGAGAAATCAGTGAAGCCAACCAAGAACTGGACTCCAAGCCAGGAGAAGAGCCACCTTCATGTTCACTTAAATTGCTCTGTGCCTCAGGTTCCCCCTCTGTAGAATGGGGCCAATGACAGGACCTAGCCTTACAGGTAATGGCCTAGAGCGTCCCTGACACAGTAGTCTCTGCTGAGGGTCGCCATCATTCCTGCCCTGTCTCATCTCCAAAGGAAGACAGCCTTGAGTGCTGACGGCCCCGTGACACGGCTGCAGACCAGGGCTGGGGGCTCTTGGTCCAGCAGCTCCTGTTAATGCCAAGGTTAATGGAGGGTCCACAGAGGGGTAGGAAGTGGGCTCTGGGTGTTGAGGAGGATGGCCTTGGCCTGTGTCCTGCCGCTGGACAGCCCAGCAGGGAGCTGCCAGGGTGGGGGTGGGTATCAAACTGGCCTGTGTGCCAGCTGGTCAGGCCAGTGCAAAAGCAGCAGATCTGGCCAGCAGTGGCCCATGGTGGCACCTGCAGACATCATCTCCTTTGCTCATCACATACCCCACCAGGAGCTGGGGGACAATCCTGACAGGGGAAGGAGGAGACTGAAGCTCTGAGAGATCTGCCCACAGTGCCCTGCCAGGAAGGGGCAGGGCTGACCCCAGGTGCACGTGGCCTTCCCTGAACTGGGCTGGGACCTGCTAAACACAAATGGAGCAGCTACCAGGTGCCTTTGCTGGCTGGGGTGGAGAGAGGCAGGGTGTCAAGAGAGCCCACAAAGCTCAGGAGTCATCCAGCCAATAACTAAGGACGGCTCAGCGTCCCTCCCCCCACACCAAACCATCAGCATGTCCCATGGGCTCTTCCTTCCAAATTCAGACGGCCAACTACCTCTACGTCACCCTGTCCTGGCCATACTCTCTCACCAGCTACAGCTTTCTGACCTCTTCCTTGTCCTCATCTCAAGTCTACTCTCAACACAGCCACCACGGGGATCCTGTTAAGAAAGTCTGACCACATCTCCCCAATGCCCTAAACCTCCCAAAGTGAAGGCCAAAGTCCCCATCCTGGCCCCCAAACCCCCTCTTCCCTTGAGCCCTCCATTCCAGCCACACTGGTCCCCCGCTGTGGCTCCAACCTGGCTCCAACCCCAGGGCCCTTTGCACTGCCGCTCTTCACTCCACTCTGGCCTCTATGCAAGTGTGCCTGTAGAGACTCTGCCAGAACCCCCTATCTAGCCACCCTCCACCCCTTACCCTGCTTAATCCTCATAGCACTTGTTACTCCTCATGTGTTAAGTCTTCACTGGTCTGTGTTTTTTTTCTTCTGGTTTTTGGTCTTCTTGCAGTGCTGGGGATTGAACCCAGGGACTTACACATGCTAGGCAAGTACTCTACACTGAGCCTGCCCCCAGCCCTACTGGTCTGTCCCATGCTTGGCTCACTGCTGTGTGCCCCATACCTGCAGCATACCAGGCTCATGGTAGATGTTCAGGAAATGTGAACCATGGCTTACATCGTCCCTCCAGGGGCAGGTGCACATGGACACTCACCCAACCCTGGGGAGCAGCCCCTCCCCACCCTGACCCCCTCTCCTGGAGCTGGACTTCATCCTCATCCGGTGTGCCTGCTGAGCCCACGCAGCCCTCCACAGCAGGCAAGTGGAAGGCTCGAGGTAGTTAAATCTTTTGATGATGAATGTCAAGGAGGGAGGAAGGATCGTTCCGCAGCAGGACCTGGCACTCTTCTCTTGCTATGGTGCATAATTAATCCCCCATACTCTCCTGACCACTGGCTGCTCCCAGCACACACCACAGCCATCCCCCTTCTGTTCTCAACCTCCTTCTGCTCGGTGCAGGGAGAACTCAGACCCTTGAGAGCTTAGTTCAAATGTCACCTCCTAGGCAAAGCTTTCCCCCACCATCCAGGCTCCCCTGGCCTCTCAGGACTCTGGGTCAGCACCTCCCTTATCCCACGGCTAGACCTGAGCCTCAAACCATCTCTCCTCCAGCCCTCGAGGCCAAGGTCACAGTGCCTGCCCACGGCACATGTCCAGTAAGTTAGTTGTCTATGGATCCATAATGTCCACCCTGGAACAGAGAGATGTGGTGGGTCTGGGGGTCAGCACTGGACCTGGAATCAAAAGCTCAAGCCCATTCCTTATTCCTTATCAATGACCAAGTCATTGACGCTCTCTGAACCTCAGTGTCCTTATCTGTAAAATGGGAATAAGACAGTGACCACTTTACAGAGCTTAAAAAAATAAAGCTGAGCCGGGCGTGGTAGCGCACATTTGTAATCCCAGTACTTGGGAGGCTGAGACAGGAGGATTGCAGGTTTGAGGGCAGCCTCGACAATGTAGTGAGACTCTCAGCAACCTAGTAAGATCCAGTTTCAAACTAAAAAATAAAATAGGGTTGAGGGTGTGGCTCGGAGGTAGAACTCCCCTGGGCTCAATCCCCAGTACCACAAAAACAAAAAAACAAAAAAATAGAGCTGGGCTGGGTGGCACATACCTGTAATCCTGGTACTTGGGAGGCTGAGACAGGAGGATTGTAGGTTCGAGGCTAGCCTCAACACTTAGTGAGGCTCTCAGCAACTTAGCGAGAGCCTGTTTCAAAAATCAAAAACATAAAAAGGGCTGGGGGTGTAACTCAGAGGTAGAATGCCCTGGGTTCAATCCCCAGTACCAAAAAAAAGAAATTCCACACGCACAATGCCTGTTCTTAATGGTACCTACTGCTACTACTGCCTTCTGCAGGTACAGCGTGAGAGGCAGGGCCTGGATCAGGCATGTCCAGCCCAGCACTCTGCCCGAACTGAGGGTCCACCAGTCCCGCTGGCTGAAACAAGGAGCCCTGGCCTCAGGCAGCTGACCAGGGCTATTGCATTTTGAGTTCTCCTGTAATTCAGGGTTCAGTGGCCCCCTGTCCTCAGTCTGGGGGTAGCTGGCTTATTGGCCCCAAACCGCCCCAGCCACAGAGGGTTTAGGAAGTTCCTTGAAGAAATAGAAGTTTAAGGTCAGGGGGGCATGACAGCAATGACAAGACTGCAAAGCCAAAGCCCGGCCCTGCTTCTCCTTTCTTTCTGGGGGAGTGGAAAGAGAAGAGTCAAATGGAAACAGAAGCTAGACTCTTCACCAAACCACTCTTCCTCCCTGGACAGGGAGGGTCTGAAGGAGCTGTTCACTAGAAAACCCTAACAAGCAGGTCTACTCAGCCCTCCGACCAGACCCCCCCATGCCAGGCCCTGCTGAATGTGGAGGATGCCCCCAGCTCAGTGATTCCATGACCCCTGGCTTACTCAGGGACTGGTGAGTCAGGCCTAACCCCACTTAGTGATGCTGGGTTAAACTTGGGGCTGAGGAGGGCAAGTTCCCAAGGTCAGTCTGGAAAGGGCTGGTCATCCGGGAGAGCAGGGCTCAGTCCTCTCAAGGAGACCCACCCCCGGGGGGGAGGGGTACAGGCTCCTCCCAGCACTAGAGTCCTGACCACACAATAGCCAGGATTGGCCTTGCCTCAGCTGGAAAGAATTAGGAAAGATATGCAAACTGGGCAGGCCGGCAGGCATGGTGGTGCAAGCCTGTTAATCCCAGTATGGGGGAGGCTGAGACACAAGAATTGCAGATTCGAGGCCAGCCTCAGCAATTTAGCGAGACCTTGTTTCCACATAAAAATAAAATAGGGCTGGGGTTGTAGCTCAAAGGCAGAATGCCCCTAGGGTTAATCCCAAGTACCAAAAAAAAAAAAAAAAAAAGGGAAGTACACACAACTGACCAGACAGGATGGCTTCCTTGTCCTCTGTCCCACTGATGTGGCAGCTACCCCCTTGGAAAATGGGGCCTAAGACAGTTTCTGGGAAGCAGCTGTGGACCTGGAGTCAGGTGACAGTTCTTCAAATCCCTGCTGAGTGACCCTGAAGCTTCAGCCTTCTCATCTGTACACTTGAGCCAATGAGCCAGGCGTGGTGCTTGCATCCTTGTCATCCCAGTACTTGGGAGGCTGAGACCAGAGGATCCAGGTTCACAGCCAGCCTCAGCTACTTAGTGAGGCCCTTCGCAACTTAGAGAGACCCTGTTTCAAAATAAAGAATAAAAAAATAGGACTGGGGGTATAGCCCGGAGGTAGAATGCCCCTGGGTTCAATCCCCCCATACCGCCAAGAAAAAAAAAAAGAGAGAGGAATAACCAAAGGACTATGGGCTCCCAGGGCTGGAGTGGGGGAGGTCAGGAAAGCCACAGGGAAGCGGAGACATCTGACCCAGGCCTTGAAGAATCAGCTTCTATCAGCAGGAGGCAAGGAGGACAGCACTCCAGGCAGGCAAAGAAGCAGGAATAGAGGCCCAGGCAGTGGTCCAAGGCAAGACAAAGCCCAAAGGCATGCACAGCAAGTCTAACACCGGGTACTCCAACCTCCCTGCAGTGTGGCCCCCCAGCTCCTAAGCCAGGGGGGCACTTCCTCATGGTCAAGGGAAGAAAGGAATCTGTATTCCCCAGCTGTCTACCTCCCCTCTCCCCCATCCTACAGCAGCACAGAGCTCTATTCAGAGAACCCAGCTCTCCCTTCTCTGAGCATGCTCCAGCCTATACCTCTCTCTGGTAAACTTGTACTCTTGCTTTAAGGCCTCTCACAAATTGTCAGTTCCTCTGGGAAGCTGCATCTGGTCTTTCTCTCCCTTGAGTTCCCAGAGCTCCATGTACATTTCTCTAGAATTAAAGCTTACTATATAACATTTACCCATTTCTAGGTTCATTTTTTCCTGAGCAGACTGACATCAGCTCTAGGTCTTTTTCACCTCTGAATCCTCACTTGATAAATCTATATGCTGCCCCCAGTGCTCTCCACTCCAGCATTTTATTTATTGACAAAGAGCCAGGCCTTAGAGCCCTGGAATAGAATGAGATGTAAGCCACATCAACTGTCCTCAAGCTGCTTATGAAATTAAAAGTCATAACCAGCCTGGCGTGGTGGTGCTTGCCTGTAATCCCAGTACTTGGGAGGCTGAGACAGGAGGATCGCAGGTTCGAGGACAGCCTCAGCAAGTAGTAAGACTCTCATCAACCTAGAGAGACCCTGTTTCAAAATAAAAATAAAATAATAGAATATAATAGGGCTGAAGGTGTAGCTCAGAGGTAGAATGCCTCTGGGTTCAATTCCCAGTACCACAAAAAAATTTTTTAAAAAAGGGCTGGGGGCTTAGCTAGGAGGTAGAATGCCCCTGGGTTTAATCCCCAGTACCAAACACCAAAAAAAAAAAAAGGAAAAAAGGGAACTACATTGCCTTTCTTTCTCTCTCTTTCTTCTATTCATGGTACTGGGGATTGAGCCCAGGGTCTTAAACATGTTAGGCAAACACTCTACCACTGAGTTACACCCCAGCCCTTTCTATTTTGAGACAGGGTCTCACTAAGTTGCCCAGGCTGGCCTCAAACTCGTGATCCTCCTGCCTCAGCGTCTGAAGTAACTGGGATTACAGGCACATGCACCACACCAGGCTAGACTGCTCTTATATAAATCCTAATAGGTACATGCCACCACACCAGGCTAGACTGCTCTTATATAAATCCTAATAACTTCTTTGTGCGTGTGTATGTGTGGTACTAGGGATTGAACCCAGGGGCATTCTACCACTGAGCTACTCTCCCAAATGTATTTTATTTTTCATTTTGAAACAGGGTCTCGCCAAGTTAGGGCACATTGGCCTCAAACCTGCAATCTTCTTGTCTTAGCCTCCCAAGTACTGGGATTACAGGCATGTACCACTACACCCAGTACTAACATTTATTTATTGAGCACTCATGTGCCCAGCAGTTCTAAGCCCTATACATACATTGTTTCATTTAATCCTCACAACAACTCTATGAGGCACATTACTATCTCCATTTTACAAATGAGGAAACTGAGGCATTGACTTCATCAGGGTCACAAAACTGTATCAGAACCCAGGCAATCTGATTCAGGAGTCTATAATTCTCAACCATGATGCTATTATGAACAGGGTGGTAGGGAGAAACAGAGGGGTATTTAGCCTTAGGGGGTGGGGAGAGGTGATCCAGAGATGGTGCTGCCTGAGCAGGGCACTAAAGGACAAGTAGAAGGGAGCCCAACACATCAGAGAAGACAGAAGGGCTGGTGTGTGCAAAGGCAAGAAAACATGAATAGCAAGGTGTGAGCAAGGCACATCCTGCGGTGCCATATTACTGAACCATACAGTGCACGCAGGATAGGAAAGAGGTCAGATCACAAAGAGCTCTGTAAATTGTGCTAGGGATTCAGTCTTTTTCCACAGGCAATAGGAAACCATAAAAGGGTTATAAACAAGGAAGCAACACAACAAAGACTTGTGTTCTAGCTGGGCGTGGTGGCGCACACCTGTAATCCCAGTACTTGGGAGGCTGAGACAGGAGGATCACACGTCGCAGCCAGCCTCAACCACTTATAGCAAGGGCCTCCACAACTTAGTGAGCCGCTGTTTCAAAATAAAAAATAAAATAGGAGCCGGGCGTGGTGGCGCTCACTTGTAATCCCAGTACTTTCGGAGGCGGAGACCGGAGGATCCGGGTTCGCAGCCAGCCTCAGCTCTCTCTCTCTCTCTCTCTTTACCTAGTGAGGCCCTCCGCAACTTCGTGAGACCCGGTTTCAAAATAAAGTATAAAAAAATAGGGCCAGGGATGTAGCGCAGAGGTAGAACACCCCTGGGTTCAATCACTGGTACCGCAAAATAAATAAATAAATAAATAAATAAATAAATAAATAAAAGAGGGCTGTAGGTGTAGCTAGAAGTAGAACACCCCTGGGTTCAATCCCCAGAACCACCAAAAAAAAAAAAAAATGCGTTCTAAAGTTAGAGTTTGGAGACTGGGTTCCAAGTAGTCATCCTGGGAAGCTACTGCAGTCATCCTGGTAAGGAATACATAAACAAGGGTGGTAACCGAGAAGATGGAGTGGGAGGTTCAGGAAGTTAGCTGTACTAGGTCACCTCTTAGATGTAGGCATTGACAGAGAAGAGGAAACTGAAGGTAATTCCCCAGTTTCTTGCTGGGATGGGGTAGTAGAAGAACAATGAATCTGCAGGGAAAAGATCAGTTCAAGTTTAGATCCAGTGAGCTCCATCTGAACCAGAGGTGTCACTGGCAGCTGGACAGCCAAGTCTGGATCTCCACGGAGGGGCTGAGCCTGGGATGTAGTTGGTGTAATGCTGAACTATAGGAGTACATGAGACTATCCTGAATCAGTGCACAGAGCCAGGGGTTGGGCAAGAGAGGAGAGAGTGAAGTGGTACTTCTGATCTACTGTCAAAAGGGTAGGAGGAAAAACCAGGAGATGCGGAGAAGGGGGAGGGGCATGTGTCAATTAGGAATGATTGTCAAATTATGCACCTCTAAGAACTCAAGAAAGACACTTTAAGGGGCCCTTTTAATATAGGAAGTTATTCACGGCCATTTCCAAAGGAAGTTAGGGAGACGCAGAGCTAACGGAACGAGTACGTTTTCCTCCTCATTTTCAGATCCTGATCCACCCCATACCCAGACCCTTCCCCTTAATACCCAGATACAATCCCCTCGCCTCTCCCCTCAAGTGAAGAGGGAAGCTCTGGAAGGCGACCCCGGACGCCCTCTCGGGTCCCCTCTCGCGTGGGCGGGGCCTCCGAAAGTCTGCACCGGAGACCCCCAACCCCTCGCGCGGCGGAGCAGGGGGGCCGAAGAGAGGGAGGGGCGGAACCCAGAGCGCAGGGGGCAGGGGAAGGGTCGGACGGAACCAAGGACGGACACCGGGCAGGGAAGCAGAATCGCTGGCCGGAGATAGCCCTCGTACCACTACCCGGTCCCAGTGACCTTTGCAGAACCCACCTGCTCCATATCAGCACGACCCCAGCTCTTCTCCGCCTAGCCGCAGTAGGGCTCCGCGGCCCCAGCAGCGCCTCAGAGCGGAAGGAGATTTCCCAGCGGCGCCACTTCCGCCACAGAGCCCGCCCCCAAGAGCAAATAGGGAATTGCGTAGGGCTGTAGCCCCGCCCCCAGTGGGAGGAAGGCCGGAAGTGGGTCTGCAGCTAAAGTTAGACTTTTAAAGGATGCTCTTGCCCCGGGCGGTGGGGCATGACTGTAATCCCAGCCACTCGAGAAGATGAGGCAGAAGGATCGCAAGGTGGAGGCCAGCCTGGGCAATTTAGCAAGTCCCTGTCTTAAGGGTGGGGGACTGGGCGAGAAGGCTAGGGGCATCATCACTATTGGAACACACCGGCCTGGCACATAGGCAGATAAAAGACCTGCCTGAAGGGTGGTCTGTGGTGGTGAAAGCCCTCTTGGAGAAAGCCACAATTACTTTGTGTGTATGTGTGTGTGTGTGTGACTAGGGATTGAACCCATGGGCATTCTTCCTCCAAGCTACACCTCCAGCCCTATTTTATGTTTTATTTTTGAAACAGGGTCTCATGAAATTGCTGAGGCTGCCCTGGAACCTGCGATCCTCCTGTCTCAGCCTTCCAAGTACTGGGATTGCAGGCATGCGCCACCACGCCCTGCTCCAAAATTATTCTTGAAGAATTTATGTTCTCCTCCACCCTGCCTCTTTCAGCCATCCCTAGTTCTAACAGTAGATAGAACTTCTTTGGGCCTTCCTGAGTGTCCCAAGCCAGTCTCTGCAGGAAAGACTCCTAGAGGACTGGATACTAGGGTTGAAGTCCTGACCCTTGGATGACCACCAACTTTGCATATCAGGACACCCATTACCTCTTCCCTCCCCTGAAAGAGGAGTCTCAGCACAGTTATTTACAAAGATTTATTACCGCACGGGAGAGGTTCAGGCCGGGAAGAAGGGGAAGGGGACAGAGCAGCTGGAGGAAAAGGATAATCTGGCTCCCCCACCATGTGCCTCCTCGAAGGACATGTACTAGGCGGCATTCCTGGCATCAAAGCACAAACAAAACACAACAAAGCAGCCTCTGCCAGTTCATCTTCCAGTCACCCAGGAGGTGCAGGGGTGATAAAGGGAAGGTTTCCAAAATGTTGACACTGTGGAGAAGGATGCCTGAGTTCTGGGCCCTGGTAGAAGCCAGTGAGAAGGGTAGTGACTTGGAGTCCCTCATAGGAGAGCAAATGGAGAAAGACCTAAGGACATCTGCAGGTTCTCAGTACCTCCTTTCCCCAGATCTTAGGGTCCTGCCCTGTGGGTCTCTATGCCCAGGGGAGAGGATATGGGGAATAGAATTGTGAAGGGTAAGTCCTTATTTCTGGTTTCCTGAATTTTCCAATGTGGGCTCACGCAAATCCCACTTCCCACTGGGTGAATAGAGGAACGACTGGCAGGGGTAGGCATCAGGGACTCTGGGCATCAGCCAAAGGTGGGCAAACAAGCAAACACAGACCAGCCTTAGTCTTCTAGAAGTCAGAAGCTGCAGCCCTAGCAGGTGAGGGAAAGGGTACGAAATAGGGTGGGGTCAGAGTGGGTTTCTAGGGAACAGCGATGCCCCCTCCACTTCTTCCTGGTAGATGCAGGACTGAGAGCTTATGTGCCAGGCTCAGGGGGGCCAGGGCGCTGAGGCTCCTCCCCAGGCTCTGCAAGGCAAATAGAAAAGGACTCAGGGATCCAGGCATGGTGGCGCACGCTTGTAATCCCAGTACTTGGGAAGCGGAGACCGGAGGATCCGGGTTCGTGGCCAGCCTCAGCTACTTAGTGAGGCCCTCCACAACTTCGTGAGACCCGGTTTCAAAATAAAACGTATAAAAAATAGGGCCGGGGGTGTAGCTTGGAGGTAGAAAGCCCCTGGGTTCAATCACCAGTACCGCAAAAAAAAAAAAAAGGGACTCAGGGCCTGGCCCCGCCCGCCAACGTCCCCGCCCCGCCTTCCCCTCCCACATGACAAGTCTCACCACTTAGTGCTGCATCTTCCACTTGGTCCTCAGAACTTCCATCTCTCTGGGGCTCATCCAGAGGGGGCGGGCGTTCCCAGGGCCCCTCCAGACCCTGGCCATAAGTTATCTTCTGCCCAGCTGGGGATGGAAAAGAGGGGATAAAAACACAGGCTTTAGGTGGGTACGGGGGTGCATGCCCCATAATCCCAGGTTCTCCAGAGGCTGAGACAGGACGTTTGATTGCAAGTGAGATTAGCCTGGGCAAATTAGACCCTATCTCAAAAAAAAAAAAAAAGTGAGCTGGTGGTACACACCTGTAGTCCTAGTTTTTGGGAGGCTGAGACAGGAGAATTGCAGGTTCCAGGCCAGCCTCAGCAATTTAGCAAGACCCTGTTTCAAAAAAAAAAAAAAGAAAATAGGGCGGAGGGTATAGCTCAGAGGTAGAATGCCTCTGGGTTCAACCTCCAGTACCAAAAATAAATAAATATAAAAATAATTTTTTTACAGTACCAGGGATTGAACCCAGGGGCATTCTACCTCCCGGCTACATCCCCAGCCCTATTTTTTTATTCTTTATTTTGAAACAGAGTATCACTAAGTTTTGGAGGGACTCACTAAGTAGCTTAGGCTGGCTGTGAACCTGCGATCCTCCTGTCTCAGCCTCCCAAGTATTGGGATTACAAGCATGCGCCACCATGCCCGGCCTAATATAAAAATAAATTTAAGGCTGGGGATAAAGCCGGGTGCAATGGCCCACACCTGTAATCCCAGTATTGGATTGAATCCCCAATAACAACAACAACAAAAAAGGCTGGGAGTATAACTCAGTGATAGAGTGCCCCTAGGTTCAATCCCTAGTACAACAACAAAAAGCCTTTGATGGGCTTGGGGTATAGCTCAGTGGGGTTCAATCTCCAGCACCAAGCTGGGCGTAGTGGTGCACGCTTGTAATCCCAGTACTTGGGAGGCTGAGACAGGAGGATTGCAGGTTTGTGGCCAGTCTCAGCAACTTGGTGAGGCCCTCCGCAATTTAGGGAGACCCTGTTTCAAAATAAAGAAAAAAAAATAGGGCTGGGGGTGTAGCTTGGAAGTAGAATGCCCCGGGTTCAATCCCCAGTTCCACACACAAAAAAAAAACATCTCCAGGACCATAAATAAACAACCAGGCTTTGCGTGTCCATCTAGCTGTCCTGGAGAATGAGCTACGTCTCTGATGGCGGAGGCCAGGCTTTCTGAGGCATCATGGCATAGGAGAGCACTGGACTAGGACAGCTCTTCCAAAGGCTCACCATAGGACTTCAATATTCAGTCAGTGCCTTTCTGAAGGAGACCTTGCGTGAGAGGAACATTATGTAGATTATCTTAAATAAGATAATGTCTGCCCAGTCCAGTGCCAGCTCCAGGAGTGCTGGGGCTTAATGTTGCTCCTTGGGAGTCTTGTCATGTGACCTACTGCCCTCCTGCTAGTGTTGGGGGATGGGTCTCCTCTCACCTTCTCTCCGCCAGCTCTGGGGGACTTGGAGCCAACTCAACTCTTCCAGGCATTGACTGAGATGAAGAGAGGAGGCCCAAGCCATCTTGTCTGGGAGCAAGGGCTGAAAGCTTCAAGCAGGGGTGATTGACTGTTGTTCCCATAAATAATGGGACCTCAAAGCTTAATGTGCACTGGGGAGGGACAGATGTGGCACAGTCTTCCATGGCCAGGCATGGAAGAAATAACCATGGGAAGGGGTAAGATCTTTCTGCCAGGACAGTTATCTGGGACGTGGGACCTTCTATGGAGATTTTTGGGCCTGGGTTCTGGCTCTGAGGCCTTCTATGTAGGTTTCAGGCTCCTCTCTGGACCTTTTCCCCAGGCAGCGGAGATTGGAGAGGACCAGATTGGTTCTTAAATTCTAGATTCTCCATCTTGACACTAGAGGGCACCTTTGCATCTCTTTTTAGGATGGAGAGACTGTCACTGGGTCCTGGAGAGTGCAAATCAGACAGCCCCCTGCATCCCTGCAGACACCAACCACATCCTAGGCTCAGAAATGCAGGCAATGGGGGTATAGTGGACTCTTTCAGTCCTCCATCCCTGAACCTCCTCACACCCTCTCACTACCATGGGTAGGAAGTCCTTTATTGAGTCTAACCTCAAACCTCATGTGGCCTTGTCTTAATTCCTAGTGAAGAGAGGAATTATTAGAGAAAACCTGATAGAGAGAGGGAGGAGCCAAGACTAGAGGAAGCCCAGGCGTCAGGTAAGGCTGAATGGTCGAGATCTTGTGTGGCAGGGTACAGGAGGCCCCTGTGGTGTCACTACAGTGCACACATGTGAGAAACTGATACTCAAAGAGGACCCACACCTAACCCACTGCCGTGGGATCCATGCGTCACAGTCCCTTTAGCTTACCCCTGATGCCCTTCAGGACTTCAGCCTGGCTGTCTTCTTCCTCCTCTTCTTCGTCATCCTCCTCCTCCTCCTCCTCGTCCTCCTCTCTGGGGTAACCCAGCTCCCTCAGCTCTCCCAGCTCATCCTCCTCCTCCGTGGCCTGGTTCTCACTCAGGTTACTGATGGTCTGCAGGTGGGACTCAGCAATGCGCTGTACGGCTGGCACAGAGGGGACCCAGGAAGGCGAGGGTCAGCCAAGTCCATGCTGCAACCCACAGAGCACCTTCCCATGGGTCTGGGGCAGAGGTAACCTCCTCAGGGGCCCAAGTTCAAGGACCAAAGGCTATGGGCCAGCCTGCTGGAGTCCAGACTATGGCAGAAGCAGCAGGGGGTAGATTTATCATGTTTGACTCTTAAGCTGTCACAAGATATTGACCCCCAGGCGACTGGCACCAGGAAGCGCCCCCACACCATAGGGTGCCAGGCTGGGCAAGACTAGACTGGTGCAGCAGCAGCTTAACATTCCCTGGCTGGAAAGCTGGCTTTGCCAAGTGCCCAGTACTGGAAACAGTGTCTACCAGCTTCCACCCCACGCAGGAGGCAGCAGGCCTGTGGGCCAGGGCTCAGGGACTTGCCCCTTTCCATTCTAGGGAAGAGGCCAGCCTGCTCAGGGCTCACTGCTCACCCAGATCCCACCTCTGTGCTGTGTCCCACCACTGTACTGCCCAGTCTTAGATGCCAATCTGCACACCCCTCCCCAGCCTCCAAGGGTAGGAACAATTTGGGACTGAAGACACCATAGTCTGTAGCCAGTGGAGTCCGTGCCTGGGGAAGTGGCCTGCTCAGACGCGGCCCCCACAATCTTGACCCACATCCCCAAGCTCCCAGCTCCCTCTGTGGTGACCTAGAAAGCAGCAAACACCCCCCACCACCACCACCAAAATCTGCTTGGATGGCTAGGGCCTAGGAAGGGAACAGTGTGGGCAGCTGGAGGGAAGTTTCCCGAGGATGGAAAGGAGAGGGGGTTGGGAGAAAGGGGCCAGGACTGGGGGTCCTGGGAGTGCCAGGGGTTGAGAAGACTCTGTGAGTTGAGACTGGGGCAAAGTTGGGGGGCCGAGCTGGTGGGATTTTAGAACATATGGGACGCTACATTCACAGCCCCCAGACCAGACGCTGCCCACTGGGGCAGGGTGGAGCAGTTCCTAGGTCCCTGCAGCCCCTCCCCTCAGAAAGTGGGGGATTGATCCTGGCTGGAAACCTTCAGTGCAGTGACCAGGCCCCGCGCTCTTGCCAACTCAGGGACAGGCACAGAGGGTGCATTGTGTGTGCCCGCTGCCCCGCCCTGCCCCCAGCTCCCAGCCTGGTGCCTCCCGCTGGCTCTGGGCGAGCTACCCAGGCAATAAAAGCGCAATAAATCGCCCTGCCCTGGCCTTGGGGAGTCAGCAGAGCTTCACCTTGAGCCAAGTGTGAGAGCTCTGGCCTTGCAGCATGCCCCCCAGCTGGGTCTTAGTGTTGTCCACCCTCCCTGGAGGGCCCCTGAATCCTTCTCTACAAACCCAAACCTGCCAGGCACTTGCCTTCACCCAGAAAGGGGTCAGAGCCTAACAAGCAGCACCCTGCTGGTACTGAGGGTTGGGAAGAGGAGGTGGCAGCTGGGACAGCTACCTTTCCCGAGTCGGGGGAGGAAAGCTTAGTTCGTGAGCAGCAGTGACAACAATAGGTGTGTGCAGCCTCCTTCGTGCCTCACCTCGCCTAGATCGTGCCTTGCTGGGCCCTTTGGGGTCTACCCTTTCCCTCCCGGGCTGTCTCCTCTAGCTTCTCCATTTCTGGGACCCTAAACTGCTTCCACCCCAAGTCTCCCCCCCTTTTTTTGCAGTACCGGGGATTGAACCCAGGGCATTTTACCTCCGAGCTACACCCCTGGCCCTATTTTTTATACTTTATTTTGAAACCGGGTCTCACTAAGTTGCGGAGGGCCTCACTAAGTAGCTGAGGCCGGCTGCGAACCCGGATCCTCCAGTCTCTGCCTCCCAAGTATTGGGATTACAAGCGTGCGCCACCACGCCCAGCTCCCCCCCTTTTTTTGCGGTATTGGGGATTGAACCCAGGGGCATTCTACCTCTGAGCTACACCTCCAGTCCTATTTTTTTATTCTTTCTTTTCTTTTTTTTTTTTGCGGTACCGGGGATTGAACCCAGGGGCGTTCTACCTCTGCGCTACACCCCC
>PVJS01045671.1:0-16141 GCA_004027185.1 Glis glis
GAGAGAGAGAGAGAGAGAGAGAGAGAGAGAGAAAGAGAGACAGGGAGAGAGAGAGCGAGCTGAGGCTGGCCGCGAACCCGGATCCTCCAGTCTCTGCCTCCCAAAGTACTGGGATTACAAGCGTGCACCACCATGCCCGGCCTGAGACTCTTGATGCATTATCTGCAACAGTGAAAATGAAGGTGGAGAGAAACAGGAAGTTCTCAGAAGCACCTAACCTTTATATCAGGAAGGAATCTTAAGGTGGCCATTCAAATGACATCAATTTACTAGTATTCTCTGAACTTTTCCTGTTACTAATGCTTTCATTATACAGTTTGAATTCAGAGGATCTTCAGAAACATCTGAATGAGGAAAACTCCAGGTGAACATTTGAGCTTTTAAAGTACATTTTATGGAGGTAGATTTTAGTCATGATTTGAAGTAACCTTCTAAAGGTGGAAAATTGCTTATTTGGTATTCCACAAATGTTAAAGAAAAACATATATAGTAAAGGGTATTTACACTCTTCTAGTTTCCCAATATCGAACTCCATTTGCACAGTCAATAGATTTTGAAAACTCTGGAGAGTGAATACATATTCTGATGGGACCTAGCTTCTTTTCTATTTCTATTGCTAAGAAGGACAGGTGTTGGGCAGGTGTGAGTCATCAAGACAAAAGAGAATATAAGTAGATCATCACCTGACATTAATTTATGTGTCTGTTTATAAGGTAAGTATATTGTCCATAAAGTGTTTTATGACTAGATAATGTATTTGATTCCTGACTTTTTGCTGGTATCTGAGGTGAAGACATAGACTTTTAATTTTTATAGAATGACTGAGTCTGTTGTAGTTGTGGGGCGGGGGGCAGGCACTGTCCATTCACTTATGCACCTTCCAATCACAGTCACCCCTACAGGCAGCTGCTCAGTGGCCACGCTGTGTCATTTCTATGTAAGGCAGCTGAATACAGTATGTTCCTCACTGTCCTTCCCACCACCTGCTGGATGAAGAAGGCTTTGATGGCAGAGCCAAGAAGGGAGGAAGGAGGTCCTGAACCACTGCACCAGGAGAACCGACCTGTGACACCAACATCAAATGTCTAGCTGGGGAGAGGGGTTCCTGCTGCATTTGCAGTGGGAACTTGGGGGCTTGTTATGCAACTAACTATTCCCTAATACCTTTAAAATATTTCTGATTTCTCCATGGTATTCGCCAAAGAAGAAAAAAGTAGATATAACTTTAATTTTCTACCTCAGGACTCTTGTTTCCACTAGTTTTTGTTGTTGTTGTTTTACCTGCGGTGGAACGTGTCACTTAGGAGGTAGGAAAATGGGTAAAACACATTAAATATGACTATCCTATATGTTAGTATTTTTATCTCTTTGATTATACAGTATTCACAATATACTATTTGTAAGTCCTTCTTTAAAAAAAAGCAAAAATGTAGTTTTGTCTTTTCATTAAATGTTAAACTGATAAAAAGATGTTTTGCCATACCAAGTTCTCCTATTAGCATGCACACTGTTAAAATATTCAGTATTTTAGGGTTATATCTTATGTGCTCCTCACTAGGATCCTGGTTCTGCTGTGTCCCCTCCTCTATTTGCCTGGCATCAGTGCAGAGTCTGACTCCACACCATGCAGACTTAGGAAGAGGAGTCTGATGTAATAATTATTATGGTAAAAGATACAAGGAAACTGTGGCTCCCTCAGGTAGGATGACCTTGGTAGGCTCAAAACCCACTGTGGAACATGGGGCTCAGCCCACCCAGCAGCGTGCTGGACTCATGAGAGGCGGTCAGTCACCAGTGGGCATGTTTCAGCCCTGCAGAGCAGGGTCTCTGTTTTCTGGATGGTGGGGCTGCAGAGAGGATTCTATTTGATTTGCAAGGGACCTGCCCCAGGCCTGGGTAGGTGGCCTCCGGCGCCCTGCCTCCTGCAAGGCCTGTGCCCAGGAAGTTTGCTCTGAGCAGTTCCCTGTTCACCCCCACAGTGTGTGCTTCCTGTGCTCAAGGAGGAAGAGGCGGGAAGCTGCTGCCCAGGCTATACCTAGCCACAGCCAGAATCAACTCAAAGGAAGAATAACATTTTGTGTGGAAGGACATTTTCAGGAAAATTACATCAGAGATCAGCAGTGACATGGGATTTGTGCTCTGCTCGATGGGAAACTGAATCTCAAACAAGGTGGTCCATACTCCTGCTGCACCACAGACCCTGCCCAGAAGCACTCAAGCAGTGTTATATTTTGGGTTTCATTGATAAAACGATTATGAAATTTGTTTTCTCTCTTGTTAAAGAAGTGCCAATATAATATCCTAAATTTCACCTCCTGGCCTGTGAAGGCTAATGTAGGTGCCCTCTGTCCCTTTACAGAGAAAAGATGGCAATGTCTGACCTGCTGAACCAGGACTCCATCCTCAAGACCACATTGATGCTGCTTTCCGTGGGAAGCCATTCACACCATCCTGATCACTGGACAGCAAGGCCCAGCAGAGAGTGCTACGGGGTCGTGTCCTGCCACGCATACTTAGGAGATGGGCCTGGGGGAGTCAGTGTACCCCAAAGCTTCCTTCAGCCAGGGTCAGGGAGTAGCGATGCCATTATCCATGAGGTGACTGGACCCTTGGACCTTACTGAGGACACAGGGCTGCTTGGCAGCATCCTCAGGACTAATGATAACTGTAGTCAGCACAAGCCCACCTGAGTGGACAGCAAGGACACCAGACACCTGTGTCGACCACCCTGGTGCACACCTGCCTTGAGGATGGGCTCCTTCCAAAATGAAGGCTCAAGGTAAAGCTTTTGTGTTTCTGGCTCTTGGGTTTGTGATCAGTGACTCAACTGCATGTCATCTTTTCTTCCTACCTCCTTGGTAGTCTCACTGTGTCCACTCTAAGCTGTGCCATCCCAAGAGGCCAGAACAGTGCTCTGCCCTTGTCGCCAGGCCCTGAGAGTCCTGCTCTCCATCTGGATCCCAGTGTGGGTTCCTGAGCTAGGTCTGTCAGTGGCAGTGGAATGTGTTTCTTTGCTGTTGAGCACCTACTCCATTTAGGAAGCAGCATGGTGTCTGCTTCCACTGATGCTGTGGCCACAGCACCCAGGAGCAGGTGACCAGGTCTGCAATATTGGGGTGAGGCTCTCCTGGGCCAGAGCAGAGCTTCCAGACAATGTTGGTTCAGCACCAGCATCCAACCAGGAGCTGTGTGGGCACTGCCAGGACTGCTCCAGGTACTCCTCCTGGGCTTGCAGCAGGTGTGTCTCCACAGGGGACTCCAAGAGCACAGCCAGGCAGAGATGGAGAGAGAAGCTTGGCACATGGGGCCATGTAGAATTTAGAGGAGCCCAGACTTTAAGTCACATGGATCAGGAAAGTCTTTTTTTGTTGGTCAATTTATATCAGAGTTTCTGATACATACAATGTAATACATAAATCCAATCAACAGAGACTTTCTACTTTGAACTCTCTCAACTGAGCAGGATTAGATCAGTCACTCAAGCAAATTCCTCAGTCCAGAGTTGCTGTCCAAACATCCTTCCCAGGGGAAGGTGGAGGCCAGCCCTGTAAACATGGGTAGAAGAGCTACTGTGCTCAGAAGAGCCTAGCGAGCTGCAGACTAGAGCTCTTCCCACTGGCTGCCTAGCTGTGGGTGGGCAGGCTGCTGACCAGCCTGATGAGGCCTCTTCAGTGTCTCCACTGAACTACAGAAAATAACACAGATTCTGTCAAATTTCCAGTAAAATCATAGTGCCTGGTCACAGTTAGGCACAGTGAAATTCTATGTCATAACAATAAAAAAAATACACAAATGAGCTGGGCATGGTGGTGCACCTGTGTAATCCCCATGCTTGGGAGACTGAGACAGGAGGATGCCAGGTTCGAGGCCAGTCTTAGTGAGACCCTCTGCAACTTAGTGAGACCCTGTTTCCAAATAAAAATAATAAAATAGGGCTTGTGGTGTAGCTCAAAGGTAGAATACCCCTGGGTTCCATACCACACACACACAAAATGAACAGTTTATATATAAGCCTCACTTCCTGTCCTCAGTTTCTCATCTTGTCTCACCCACTTTCATCCTCTTGCCATGAAGAATATAGAGCATGTCTGACCAGGATGTTGATATCATATTCCATTATATTGCCTAGTGACAAGGCCTCTTGAACTCCAAATCACGGTTAGCATATGAACACTCATAAAAGTCTGAGGTCTCTCATATTCCAAAGTCAAACAAATGATCTATAAATATTTGAGTTTTTTTCAGAAAAGAAGGGTGGCTGCCAAACTCCAAGCTAAGAAACTCTTAGATATAAAGTGTTCTTTAAAAAGCAATTAAAATATTTGAAATTTTCCATAGTAAGACTTTTTTTAAATATTAAGAAGAGTTTATAAAATGTCAGGGAAAAACTTTTTACTTTGTAAACCTTCATGAGCTTAAATGAGTTTAAGATCTGGAAATAATTTTACATATTGGTCATAGGTCAATAACTTGGGCTAGGACCACTGAGGCCACCAGTGACATTTGCATCCTAGTCATTATGAATTGCTACTGGGGTGAGAAAGCTGACCACTGTTCTATCCAGGGTCAGGAGCAAAAGCCCAGAGACCAAAGGACCCTTCCCTCCATTTCTATCCCAATTGGGATAGAAACTTGCCCTCCATCAATAAGCACCCATTATCTGATTTTCCTCAACAGACACCAAATTATAAAAGGGGAACATATAGGAAAAGCGAGCTTAGAAATGGTTTTCCAAATTTCCATTAATTATGTACTAATCAAATTATTAAATCTTATAATTTACATGAAATGGAGGTTAACTTAATAAACTGGTAAAATCCCATCAAGTTTCTTTGATCTCAGATGGCTAAGGATATACAGTATTTAGAACAAGTTGATCAAATTTTAGCCCAAACAGCAAAAGCCTTCCTCTGTGTGATGTCTCAAGTGGCTGTGAAGGCTGCCTTTCTCAGAGAGCAGGCTTGAAGACCTGCTCCTAGCAACTATAGCCTTTGCATCTCACACCAAAGCTTACCCTTCTGGGGCCCTGGTTTAACACAGGCCACTCTGGTCTGATCATCTTGTATGAAAAACGGACTCTTTCCAGAGAAAATAAAAATACTCAATGTGCTTAGGTCCCAATTGGCAGAAAATTACGTCTTGTCATGATGTCATCTGCAAATAAGCCACTGAGGACAGTGGCTTGCAACTACCCTCAGTCGTCACATGGTACAATACTTCTTCTACTTGATTGGTATCAATCTCATTTTGAAACACCAATTCTTAGTTCTGAATAGTGAGAAATCTGAGAATAAAGATCTCCTTAAACAGAATAAAAGTACTAAAGCACTCTTGAGGGGGAAAGACTTGAATTTTTTTAATCTTACAAAAGATGAGGGGGTAGTACTGACTCATTTTACAGGAACTTTGTTTAAATTGAACTTCAGTGAACCAATAACCAATTCTCCTTAATTTAAATAGGATGAGCAGGATGGAGGTTACCACTGTTCTGATTATTTTAACCTCCAACGTAGCAATTTGCAAGCAATCCGACTCTACTCAGATATTTCAATAACAGCCATCACCGCGGGTAAACAGCACCTTAACCCAGAGACCTGTTATTCTCTGAACTGTGTGTGCAGATTTTCTGACTAACTCATGATTCATCCAAACATTTCTTCACATCCCAATAAAACACCTAGGCCGGCAAGAATGCAGGACAAGCACGCTCTGCAAGCAGAGAGAAGCCCACGCCCTCTCTCCCAGGCAGAAAGCCTCCAGGCCATGCCTGACAGGGAGGGTGGAGCCTTTGCTTCGTCCTTTCCACATTGGCCTCAGCAGGCACAGTGGCGACACTGGAATATTTGTTGAAGTGAAGTGAAAATGAATTTTCAGTCAGCAGTGAAATCCCATTTCCTCATTGTTATCAATTAATGCAAGAAAAAAAGAATCGCTGTAGCTAGATCCCCAGGCGCTAGGCACTCAGCGTTCGCCTCCTCGCCGTCCAGTGCGTGCACCTGTTCCCTGTCGCAGGGCCAGGTGAGGTTGTGTGTAGGGCCCCGTACTCCTCCCTGGTGGGGGACCCCCGAACAGGAACTTTCAGGGCTTGCAGCAAAGGCGACCATTCCTGCCCTTACGTGTCAAGAGCACAGGACTCCGTTCATCAAACCAATTTGGAACAAGATAGCAAAACCATTAGATATTTTAAAATATAACGAATTTCAGTTGTCAAAATTCGAAAAGTAGGAAAAGTTTTCCTATGAATTGAAACAATCGTGGCTAAATTTGAATCAAAACCGCTGTGGCCAAAAGTCCTGGGAAGTGCTAATCTTAAATTCTGACAATGTGGGGACCTATCCAATGTGAACTTAGTAGATGCGCAACAGTAAACTCTTGGCCACACGGTCCTTCTCGGGTCCTCTTTCACTAACGATCTACAGTCTCCAGCAACGCCTTCTTAAAAGGGGAAGGGGGGTCACGAAAAGCAAGGCGTCCTGTCCCGACTCCAGGGGCGGCTTACCTGCGCCCCCATACCTACTCACTTGTGCCCCCGAACAGCTCCGCTCCGCGCCCCTTGAGCTCCGCGCACCTTCGCAGGAAGAGGAAGAGCGGGCCCCGTTGGGTTCCGCCTCTCAGGGCGGGCACCTGCCCAAGAAAGGGGCACACCCGACACAGGTAAAGGAACAGGTGTACGCCCCGCCTCTGCCCGGCGCAAAGCAGGACACAACACAACTACGCTGGACCTCCTCACTCCATGGAGGCTTCTAAAACATCCATTCTTTTAATTCGGGAGAAATCACCAGACGTCCCAGTGGCTCAAGACAACTGAGAGAGCTGCCCGGGGGGCAGGGCCCGCTCCGAGGGGCTCCTCCACCTGGGCTCATTAGGTCGGCACAAGCCCTGCGGGGACTCGCCTCCAGGTGCCTCGGGGTCGCGGTTCAGCAGGACCCCTACGCCCAGCAGAGCAAGGCCACCGCACGGGACCCAAGCCGCGGCAGGGCCAGGAGACCGCGGGCCAGTCCTGCCAGGCCCCGCCCCGCCTCGGGCGCGTCCCGATTGTCCCCCTGAAAGTGCTGAGGACCTGGTCTCTCCAGACTCTGCTCTCCTGCCGGCCCCACCCCGGCCCGCCCCCACTGGAGGTGCTGAGGACAGGGTCTCTCCGGGCAGGCCCCGCCCTCCTCCCATACTATCTCCACCCCTTTCCCGCCCAACCGTCTGGCTCCGCCCACGGCTCAATAGACTATTGGTGGCCCCGCCCCATCACACCCCCGCCTCGACACCGGCCCGCCCCCACACGGAAGTGCCGAGGAACTGGTCTCTCCCAGCGCGGCTCTCCGGCCAGGCCCCGCCCCTCCTCCTAGCGTCTCCCCGCCCCCTTTCCACCCCGCCCCCTCTGGCTCCGTCCCACTACTCTCCCGGCTATTGGTGGCCCAGCCTCAGGGGGCACCGCACGAGACGGCCGAGTGCGCAGGCGCGCGGGCGGGAGGCTCGCAGTGCGCATGCGCTGCGTCAGGACGCACGCCGACGCGGTCGCTTGGCGCGGGTGTGTGTGCTTGAAGATGGCCGAGCGGGTTACCAAGTCCGTGCTGTTCGTGTGTCTGGGTAAGGGGCGCCGACTTAGCTCAGTCTGCCTCCCTGGAACGGCGGGGCGGCAGTGTGCGCTCAGGGTTTCGCCGCTGGCTAGGAACAATGGGCCAGAAGAGGCCGTGGCGGGAGACCCGGGCGGGCCTTGCGCCCAGTACCTCACCTCGTTTCCCTCCCAGAGGCCCTGGCCCCTCTCCTGTCCTCTTCCCGAGGCCCTGTCCTCTCCTAATCCTGTGTTCTCTTTCACTTTCCCATCCTCCCCCAAACCAGTGTCCCCCTCACCTGCCCATCCTCCCCCAAGCCTGTGTCCCCCTCACCTGCTTGTCCTCCCCCAAGCCTTTTCTCCCTCCGGCCCATCCTCCCCCAATACCTTGTTCCTCTTACTTGCCTGCCCTCCCCTGTCCTCTGTCCCCCTCATCTGCCCATCCTCCTCAGTCCGTGTTCTCTTTCATCTGCCCCCAATCCTATGTCCCCTTTCACCTGCCCACCCATCCCCTAGGCTATGTCCCCTTCCACCCGCCCATCCTCCCCTAAGCCTGTGTCCCTCCCCTGCCATCTGCCCCCAAGCCTGTGTCCCTCCTCACCTGCCCATCCTCCAGCCTCCTCTAAGCTTGTGTCCCTCCTCTCCTGCCCATCCTCTCCTAAGCCTGTGTCCCCTCTCACCTGCCATCTGTCCCCAAGCCTGTGTCCTGGCTTCTGTAGCAGACTCTCCAATCCGGGTTCTTTTCTTTGTAACTTTCCCTGGTCATCCTCAGTTGTGCCCAGGTGGACCTGAAGCTGCAGGACGGATGTTGTGTTAGGGGCCTGAGCCAGCACCCGTACTGTTTTGCTTGCTAGTGTTCTTGGCCTGCACTCACAGTGTATCTCAGGCAGTGGGAGATGCAGCACTCAGTTCCGGGTCCTGGACTCTCCAGGGCTCAATGTAACCTTGGTCTCTAGCCCATGCCAGTGTCTCAGTTTTTCTACATGAAAAGTATCTTCCAGTTCAGAATTATTCTCATTTTTAGAATTTTAGCACTTAGCCCCCTTTCTCGAAGCAGAATTCACTTCCTATTAGTTTGCAGTGTTCTTTCTCAGTGCCTCCACCTCAAGGGGGGGGATACCAAGTTTTCAGGAGTCCAGTATTTTATCTCTTTTGCCCAGTTTGCATTTCCTACAGAGTAAAGCTTCTTTTCTCTTTAGAATAGAGCATTGCCTTCCAGACCCCTGGCTGGCCTGCAGTGGGGGTGCTGTAATGCCTTGCCCGTGCGGCACCCTTTACTTGATGCCACTTGAATTTTGTTTGGAAAGCCTTGTATTTTATAAGGTCAAACCCAAATATTTTCTTCTTTGCTTTTCCAGGTCATTAGTTGCTTCATTGGACTCCTTATAGAGATATTTTATTCCACAAATAGTTATTTGACAGCCTGTTCAGATCTCAGCAAGATTTAATGTTCTTGTGGGCAATAACTGTCACTTGTTTTTCTTTGTTTTTCCAGTCTCAGGACAGTATAGTGTACTCACTAGGCATTTGTAGAAGTTAATTTCCATGAGGGAAAAATAAAAGGCTCACCTAATTTTACATTGATAGTGGGCATTATTTGATTGTTAAGGTCTTCATTGAAGAATGACTAGTGGAATCAACAGATCCATTAAACACAGTTCCTTTCAGTTTGGGTACCTAATAGTGTCCCATTGCTGTGTTTATTTTTGCTTAATATTGTTGAAGCACTGGAATGATGTGCCATGATGGCTGTTAATGGGGAAGTGTATGCTTGCATATGTCTGTTTTCAATACAGTTCAACAGTTGTTTTTTTGTTTTTTGTTTTTTGTTTTTTGAACACCTACCATATGACAGGTGCTAGAGGTGCATGAAGTAGTGACCCACACAGGTAAGCCCCAGCCTTTCTGAAGCCCACGTTCTCTTAGCCTTAAGTCAAGCAGTGCTGGTGTGCTCATTCTGTTGGTATAAAGTGTTAAGAAAAATGCAGCAGGAACTGGGGTGTGTGTAGGGTGCGTGGTCAGGAAGCCATCACTGAAAATGGCTTGTGAGCAAAGATTTAAAGGGAGTCAGAAGGCATCCCCATCCTGGACCCAAAGAACAGCAGGTGTAATTTTGAGGTGAGCGTGCCAGCCAGTTTCCAGAACCAGAAGCCAGAGTGGCTGGGCTGAGACACTGGTGGCCTTTCTCAACCAGGATATCTCCTCTGTGTTGCAGAACTCATCACATAACTTAAATGACTGTTTTCTTGCCTCTCATTGGTACCTCACTAGTACTGTTCTAGGTGCACGGGGAGAAGTTAGTTCCTTAAATACAATGGGTGCTTTAGAGCAGAGTTTGAAAACTAAAAGCCAGAGTGAATGCTCTAGCTTTGTGGGCCCAACCAGTGGAGTAGCCCCAGACAGCACATAGATGATTAAGTTTGGCTATGTTTCAGTAGAATTTTGTTCATAGACAACAATGTTGGAACTCTACTGAATTTTCACATCTCCCAAGATTTTCTACTTTTACTTTTTTTTTACTACTTAAAATTGTAAAAATCTCTCTTAGCCCTGTGGGTTGTACACAAAGGTGAGGAGCTGTCATTTTTGGACCCCTGTTTGAGGTGCTGATCTTTGGAGGCTGTGTGAAGACAGGCTTGCTCTGATGGAGATAAGCCATAGGAGGTGTTAGCAAAGTTGGGGAGGGATATAACTTGTTCCAGCTGCAGTGCTGAGATAGACTGAAGGAGAGGCGGGGAGGGAGGTGCCCTTGCTGGAGAGGTGGGAAGTTGTGGGGTTCCTGGATATTTGAGGGGAGGGTGGATGGTGGATGCATTTTATATGGTAGCCCACCTGTTAGAGGCCAATAGAAGCTGTATGCTGTGAAATGTAAAAGTTTTATTCCTGGGAGCATTTATTTGGCCCCTTTGAGACGAGGTCTGAGAGGTTTGTCAGTGGCGGGGCTACAGACCAGCAGAGTTGTAGAAGGAGTTTCTGTTGTGTGATACAGACCTCTGTGAAAGGCGGCTTGTGAGAAAACTGCAGTGGCATTTTAAGTTTTTAGAACTTGTTCCGAAGGCAAAGCCTGAGGTTCAGTGTTTTACTGATGACCAGTGAGCTCTATTTTTTTAAAATGTATATCGTTTTTACTAGTGCTGGGGTTTAAAACAGGACCTTGCACATGCTAGGCAAGTGCTCTACCACTGAGCGGTATTAACAGCCTCTGTATTTTTTAATAACATTAATATGGTGATAGCTTTTGAAATCTAGAAAGAGTTATTAGCATTTGAATTTCTTTTCTGTTGATTTTATAGGTAGACTTTACTTTTAGTCTCTGTAGTAGTAGGGACTTATTTTTATTTTTAATTTTTTAATTTTTTTTGGCAGTACTGGGGATTGAACCCAGGACATTCTATCTCTATCTCCGGGCTACACCCCCAGCCCTATTTTTTGTTCTTTATTTTGAAACAGGGTCTCACTAAGTTGCGGAGGGCCTCACTAAGTGGCTGAGGCTGGCTGCGAACCCGGATCCTCCGGTCTTAGCCTCTGAAGTACTGGGATTACAAGTGTGCGCCACCATGCCCGGCTTATTTTTATTTTTAATATGTATATTTACATATCTCCTTGCTTTAAATATAGCTGTCCCCTGAAAAGCTCATGTATTGGTGTTCAGAGGTGATATGATTGAATCACGGTGTTCTAATCTCATCAGTGGAGGAATCCATTGTAGTGAATTTATTGGGAAGTAACTTAGGCAGGTAGAGTGTGACTGGGGGTGGGTGGGTCCCTGGGGTGTGGCCTTGGGAACTATACATGTGTCCATGGGCCTTTCCCACTGGCTCTCACAGCTTCTGGCCTCTGTGATGTGATAGCAGAGCCCTTGTGGTCTTTTCTCTCTGCTTCCTGTTGCTGTGCCCTGAGCTCTACAGACTTCACTGGCCCAATGTGGACTGAACCCTCTGAAATCTCCAGAACTGTGAGCAAATATATCTTCCTTCCTTTAAGTTGTGGTCGTCAGGTATTGTGGGTCATAGCAGTGAGAATGCTGACTGAAACAGAGGATAAAGTCTGTCATCTAGTGTCATCTCTTCAGATAGTTTCTCTTCCCTCCTTTCATTTTCTGCTACCACCTCCTTAAATCAGTTCCTAATGTTGGCGCTCACATGGAGCTCCAAAGTATGGCTCTTTTTTTGCTGAGTACTTTGGACAATGTCTCTGACCTTTTCCCCTCCTGTCCCTGGTCCCCCAAAGTGAAGCAAATTGTGGAAACCAGAATTCCTCTGGGGCATGTCATTGAAGCTAGAATTCCTCTCCTCCAAAGAAACCGTCAAAACTAGAAAGATTATCTCTCCCTTCTCCCTTGAATACCTTCCTTCCAGGGGAAGGGGTGGTGGTTCCTGCTCCAGACCTGGGAGGAAGGCATGCTGCCTAAGAGGTCAAGAAGAGACTGAACAGTTCCCTCAGTCTCCTCCATCAGATGGTAGCCTTTGGTCCAGTCACGGTTCTGCACAGCTGTCCATTCTTCATCAGACCTAAGCATCAAACTGGACAGTTTTCTCTGGGTCTTTGGGTCTTCATTCCAGAGGCTCTAGTGTCAGCTAAATTTTTGATTAAATCATCCAGTTATGCTTTTCTCTTGTTAACCTGTCTTGTTATAGGCATGTGGTGGTGACCCTTGGGGTAGGTGAAAAAAAGGGTTCACCTTCCTTCCTACAGTCTTTCATTTGCTTTTTCATATTCACTTTGTAGATGATCTTTGCCTGAAGTCCTGTGATCCTCTAATATTTCCTTAAACCTGTCAGCCATTTTTCTAACTTGGGGAAGGGTCTGTGTCTTAAATAGCTTTGTGTCTGCAGGCCCTAGCACAGTAAATGAAATATGTTGATTTAATACATCACATTATCCTTTTCCCCAGAACTTTCAGGTTCTTCTCACTGGCTACACTAAGCCCCAATCTTGGTATGATGTTAGGACTCCTGTGTCTCAGGCTCCTCAGCTGGCAGCCGCTGCCGTCTGCCCTAAAGTACTGCAGCGCGTCCCTTAGTTCTGCACCTTGACCTAATGCCTCTCCTTGCCCTACCCATTGGACCTTCCTCCTGTAAACATCAGCTCAGTCTCCTGTGTGTCTGGTAAGAGGTTTTCTTATGCTGTGTTTATGCTTTGTAGAATCTTTACTTTCTGTGCTCCTGTAGTATAGTGCTCACTTATCAGCACTCTTGTTTTCCAGTGTTTTTACTATACTAACTGGGTCTCCTCTAAGTATACGGTCTTGCACATGATCTACTTGGAGAGGAGATCTTATGCCTTTTGTCTTTTTCCTTGTGCAGTTAAGGAATTTGGTCCTTGTCCTGGCTCCTGGGACATCACTGCTAATTGCCTTGGGATTTTCTAGGAATGATGGAGTGTCTATTACTCTTTGTAGCTCCATAGTTTATACTAACGAGACACCCAGGCCAGGGCTGTGAATCCCTTGAGCCACATGGCAGGGAAGGGGGCCTGGAGGCACAGGGCTAAAGGTTCAGTCAGTCACCCCTACATAATCAGACCCCAGGAGCAACTGAGCACCAGTACTCAGGCGAACTTCCTGAGTTGGCAGTAGTACTTGTGGAGTGTTGTCCCTCATCAGTGGCAGGAAGGTAAGGTTTCCCCAAGGACAAGGAAACTTTTGTTGGGAACCCTTCTGGAGCATGCCCTATGTATCTCTTCCCCGGCTCATTCCAATCTGCATTTTCTTAGAATAAAGCTGTATCATAAGTGTAGCACTTTGTAGATAATCATCAAGTCTGAGGGAGTGTGTGGGGACCCTAGATTTGTAGCCAGCTGGTCTGCAGTGAGAGCTGCTGCTGTCAGTTGGGATGGTTTGGAGGGCTGCACCTTGAATAGCTAACTCCTGATGGGAGAGTACTCTTGGCATGGGGCTTTGTACATGATCCCTCAGTAAAAGTTTGTGTTGACGCACTGCCTAACACTTTTATTTGCATATTGTTTTATGAAGCAGTATTCATCTTTATTATGGTGATATACTTGAAAATATATACTTTTAATTCTATTGTATTTCATTTTAAACTATACTGGTTGCAACCAACCTCATTGATTCCATGACTGATTATGATTAAAATTGCTTTTCTTGTGTCTCTACCTGGACATTTGGTGTCAGATCACTGAACTTGGGTCTGATCAGCTATTCCCTGTCAGGGTCCACCCTTCAGTGCAGTGTTGGCCTTTGCTTTTCTACAGGGAAGATGTAGCTGCCGTTAGTCAGCGTGTGAGGTGGTTCACCAACTCTTCACACCAGAGTGTCTGCCTTTCCATTGCAGCTCACTATCTGTGTTCCTCTACCTTCTTTTTAAGGTAACATTTGCCGGTCACCTATTGCAGAAGCAGTTTTCAGAAAACTTGTAACTGATCAGAATGTTTCAGATAATGTAAGTACCATTCAGTACCTTAAAGAGGTTGGTCTGAACACCTTTGGGCAGGAAAATGCCGAAAAACTTTCTTTTTCTTCTCCTGCAGTGGAGGATAGACAGTGCAGCCACGTCCACATATGAAGTGGGAAACCCCCCTGACTATCGAGGGCAGAGTTGCATGAAGAAGCATGGCATTCCCATGAGTCACGTTGCCCGTCAGGTACCGTACTTGAACTTGACCTGTGTTTTGTGTTACAGTGGGCCATTGACAGCGGCGCTGTTTCTGACTGGAACGTGGGCCGGTCCCCGGACCCAAGAGCTGTGAGCTGCCTAAGAAATCATGGCATTAGCACAGCCCATAAGGCAAGACAGGTAGAAGAGATCTTGTTTAATTTCTACTACGTAGAGTCCCATAACTTGAGAAGCTGTGAGAGGCTGACCAGGCCTGTGTGTTAATGGATGTGTTTATTTGGGGTGAACTAACCAGCCGCCTGTGCAGTTCAAAAAGGCTTGCATGACCTTGGGGTTACTTATTAAATGCATATAAGATAACATAATCCACAGTGAGAGAGCCCTGGCTACCAGCTAGCCCTGAGCTGTGGTCTCCATTCTGTCACAGCCTGCATGATTTTCAGTTAGGCAGTCAGGCCACATGGCTGTTCTGCTTCTATTAGAACAGAATCATATAGTATATAGAAAAGCATTTTTCGACTGTGAAGTGCCCTGGAAATACAGGGCAAAACTGATGTTAGTATGGGGTTGGAGTTACAGTCTTTCATGCCAGACTTACGTTTGGAGTCCTGAAGTAACAATAGAACTCTTCAACTTCAAGCCGGGCATAGTGGCGCACGCTTGTAATCCCAGTACTTCGGAGGCTGAGACCAGAGGATCCGGGTTCGCGGCCAGCTTCAGCTACTTAGTGAGACCCCCCGCAACTTAGTGAGACCCTATTTCAAAATAAAGAATAAAAAATAGGGCTGGGGGTGTAGCTTGGAGGTAGAATGCCCCTGGGTTCAATCCCCAGTACCGCCAAAAAACAAAAACTCTTCAAGTGAAAGGTAGCTTCGTATTTATACTATAAATCAGAAGATACAGCTGTGTTTCTAAGAGTTCCTTATTTAAATTCAGTACATAAGGGCTTACCCTTTCTTAAGTGTAATTTCCACTGGGCAGAAGAGTAAACATTGCTGTAGCATTTGTTCATTCTGATCTCTTCAGGCTCTTGTTCACTCTGCAAGTTTCTGCTCTCCATTGTTTAAGGTATAGACTTGTTCTGAGTCGTCCTTTAGAATAAGTACATATGCCTTGAAAATTAAATCTAGAAACTTTGAAGAGCAGTTTTAGTTACCAGTTTTGGAAGTAGCATTTCCAAAGAATCTAATTCTTGTTTTTTTTTTCTTCCTATTGCTTTTTTTTTTTGTATTGAGGATTGAACCCAGGGGCATTCTACCTCCGAGCTACATCCCCAGGCCTATTTTTTAGTCTTTATTTTTGAAACAGGGTTTCACCAAGTTGCGGAGGGCCTCACTAAGTAGCTGAGGCTGGCCGTGAACCCAGATCCTCCAGTCTCAGCCTCCTGAGTACTGGGATTACAAATGTGTGCCAGCACACCCGGCTTCCTATTGCTTTTAAGAAAATTTTCTTGTTGTGCGTGGTGATGCATGCCTGTAAGCATAGCTACTCAGGAAGCTGAGGCAGGAGGATCTCAAGTTCAAGTGTAGCTTGGGAAATTTAGGAGACCCTGTCTCAAAGTAAAGGGCTAGGGATTTAGCTCAGTGGTAAAGCACTTGCCTAGCATGTGTGAGGCCTTGGGCTTAATAGCCAGTACTGAAAGAAAAAAAAAGATGAATAAAATTACTTATTTTTTTAAGTTTCAAAGTGCTAGTAAAGTATGGTTTTGTTCAGTGATGATTGAACCCAGGGCATTACACCAGGCAGGTGTTCTACCAATGAGCTATATCCCCAGATCTTTTTGCTTTATTTTGAAATGGGGTCTGGCCAGCCTCAGCGTGCTCGCTCGCTCTCTCGCGCGCGCGCGCGCGCTCTCTCTCTCTCTCTCTCTCCCTCCCTCCCTCCCTCCCTCCCTCCCTCTCCCTCTTTCTCCCTGTCTCTCTCTCTCTGTCTACTTAGTGAGGCCCTCCGCAACTTCGTGAGACCCGGTTTCAAAATAAAGTATAAAAAATAGGGCCGGGGATATAGCTTGGAGGTA
>PVJS01045672.1:0-16133 GCA_004027185.1 Glis glis
GAAGTTGCGGAGGGCCTCACTAAGTAGAGAGAGAGAGAGAGACAGGAGAGAGAGAGAGAGAGAGAGAGAGAGAGAGAGACAGGGAGGGAGGGAAGGAGAGAGAATGCTCGCGCGCGCGTGCACGAGAGCACACACGTGCATGTGCGAGCTGAGGCTGGCCGCGAACCCGGATCCTCCGGTCTCCGCCTCCCAAAGTACTGGGATTACAAGTGTGCACCACCATGCCCGGCCTCTTTTTATTTTTTATCTTGAAACTGGGTCTTGCTAAGTTGCTAAGGCTGGCCTCAAACCTGTGATCATCCTATCTCCACCTTCCAATACTGGAAGCACCAATGTAGCACCATGCCTGGCTATGAGTTTTAATCATCATGACATAAAACTCAAAAGACCCCAGTTGTCCATCAATAGAATAAGTAAGAAAATGTTATAGATTTATGTAATGGTATCTTTTACTACAATTGAAAAATGGTTGAAATGTGACATACTATACAAAAAAATTATTTATTTGATAAAAATAATCCAGATTTAAAAGTGCCCTATGATTTTGCTTAAATGAAGTTCAAGAACAAATATAATGAATCTATGATAATAGAAATCACAACAGCAGTTAACTCTGGGGCCATTATAACTAAGCATGAAGAAAACTGCTGAGGTAATGAAAATTCTCTCCCTGTTGTATAGAGTGGCAGTTATATAACTACTATGAGGTAACTCAGAAGTGATTAAACTTATGCATTTTATTATATGCAAATTGTGGTTTTAAAAACAATACATAATGCAAAGATTAAGTAGGAAAAAACTGAAAAAGAGATGGGATGTTGGCATTTTGAAATAAATTTCAATGTTAAACTTTGCCAACATACTATATCTGGAGTAGTCTGGAGAAGTCAGAACACAATAATTTAAGGAATTAATGGCCAGTTATCTTCATAAATTAATCAATTTAACACTTCTTTATTGAGCACATGTTTTTTTCTGAGCACTGTTTAAGCACGAAGGGTATAGTCAGCAAAAATAAGATCTTGCCCTCACAAAATTTATATTCTAGAACACAGAATGAATGAATAAATTGATGGAAGAATTAGTGAGCTAATATATTGTGGTTAATGCTATGTATTGGCCAGTGCTCTCCAGAGAAATGGAGCCAATAAGAGTTGTATGTGTGTGTGTGTGTGTGTGTGTGTGTGTGTGTGTGTGTATGAAGAGAAGGGGAGGCAAGGGTTTGGAGGGAGGAAAACAGGGAGAGAATGAAATTCATTATGATTGGGGTAAGTGATTGTGAAGGCTGACAAGTCCTACATCTGCTACCTGCCAGCTGGATACTCAGGGAAGCCAGGGGTATAATTCAGAATATAGATGCTCCACCTCAAGAAGAAACAGATAACTTGCCCTTCCTCCACTCTTTTGTTCTATTCTGGCCATTAAAGTATTTAACAATGCATACCCACATTGATGAGGGCAGATCTTTACTTAGTCTACTGATTCAAATGCTTACTTCTGGAAATACCTTCACAGACACACCCAGACATAACGAATTATGAACTATCTGGGTATCTCTTAGTTTACTCAAATGGACACTAAAAATTAGCCATATCACATGGTATAGAAAAGTTAATGACAGGATAAAAACAATAGAAAAAACATAAAATGGAAATGTTGCCTTTTCAATAGCTATCTCTTCTGTAAACCAGACAACTCCTATAGACATTTCTTCATTTTTGCAATGAAAAGACCAAGAATGAAATAATCAAGAATATTTCTTTTTTTACGTCATAGATTACTTATTTTATTTTTATGTGCTTTTATTGGTGCATTGTAGTCTCACATCATAATGTAAATAATGTTGGCATTGACACATAAGCACTCAGAATTTGATGTCCCCCATTTCCCCCTTCCGGATATAGAGTATTGCGATTGACATTGGTATATTCACATATGTACATAACATATAGTTGATGGTAGTAATTCTGTTTATGAATCTCTGTCTTCCCCTTCCCCTTCCCTTAGACCACCTCCCTGGTTCCACTGAGGCTTCTCCTCCATTATCTGGAGTCCCTCTGGTATCCTAATTACTCCCTAGCTTCCACATATGAGAGAAAACATATGACCCTTCACTTTTTGAGATTGGCTGAACTCACTTAACATAATGTTCTCCATGTCTTTCCATTTTCTTGCAAATGACATAATTTTGTTCTTCTTTATTGCCGAGTAAAATTCCATTGTGTGTATTTACCACTGTTTTGTAATCCATTCATCTGTTGATTGACACCTAGGTTGGTTCCATAATTTGGCTATTGTGAATTGTGCTGCTATGAACATGGTTGTGCATATATTACTGTAATTCTCTGGTTTTGACTCATTTGGGAAGATACCCAGAAGTGGTACAGCTGGATCGTATGGTGGATGCATTCCCAGCTGCTATGAAGATCAGTGTGGAGATTCCTTGGAAATCAAGAATATTTCTAAATTTTCTTTCCACTCTAAAATCCTCAGTTCCCTTCTACCATATTACATTATACATACTTTCCTGTAAAAAAATCTTTATTTCTTTTAGGGCATATTTTAAGTTGCTAAATTAATCTGACTTCTGTTAATCATCTCAGTTTAATTCTAAATCATATTTGTTTTAAAAGATCATTCCATTTATGCATAGCAATATAGTCTCTCTCCATTTTCTCATGCCTGAAAAATAACACACTGTTTGTGTGGAAATGTGCTTCCTCATGTTGGGAGCACTATTGGTAAGGTTCTATGGATTGTTTAGTAAGAGCTCTCTGAAACAAATGCTGAGGTCCCAGGGAGACTTCATCATATCCTCGGCCCATTTTATGAAAATGTTGAGTACACTTAGTCACCAAATTCTCAAAATTAGTGTTCTTATACCAATAAGCAATAGCCATAAGATGGTCACATCAGTCAAGGATGCATAAAAGGAAATTACTTGTTGTCATTTGAGTGAGAGACAAATATGCTTTCACAAGAATTTAAAAAAGTCACAACTTTGCGATAATTTTCTTTGTTGTCATTTGAGTGAGAGACAAATATGCTTTCACAAGAATTTAAAAAAGTCACAACTTTGCGATAATTTTCTTTGAAAATTATTTGGGGCTTTGAAAAACTGTTTGGCACTTTGAAAATAATAACCTTTTAAAATCACAGTTGTGTTACAAAGACTACTGTGCATGTGGTATTGTCATATTGAAATGGAATAAAAAGTTCTTGCAAACTGGTCCATGATTAATACAACAATATGCAAGGAAATGACAACAAAATAGCAATAATTTAATTTTTATTTAAATTCTCATAACCTCTATTTTAACACCATGCCCTCTTTACTGAACATAGTTTTAGGTGCCTGTTTGAGTTTAGAAATCAGTAGAGTCAGTACAATCATTACAAATATCTTGATAATAGAAAATAATTTTAATACAAATAGGTGCAGGCTGTGTCAGCATGCTCTCTCATCTACACCATTACAATTTAACCGGATAGACATTTTAGCTCCCTAATTAGTGCTTTAAACCAGAATTTTATTATCTCCATCCTCTGAATGCCTGCATAGACAAATTGTTTATATGGTAGCTTGCCAACACCTTACAAAGATGCGGCCCATTTGAACAAAACATTATGATACGTGAAATGTGCTTACATGAACTCATCCCCAAAATTTCCTAAACAATGACAGTTTATTAAAACAAAGAATACTTTATAAGGAAGGGATAATAAATAAGGCTGAGTTTGGTCATGCTTGAAATAACTGTTTTAGAACAAATATAAACAACTTCAATTTGCATGTAATATACTAGTACTGGTGTGTCACCTTTCTCTAGTTAACTTTAACAGTAGTGCTCCCCAAAATAGGTGAAAGAACCACTATTGTGCTTTTCTTCTCTCACAGAACCAAGCACTGAATAACAAAACATGCTTAATAATTGAAGGTAATTTTCTGACTTCAAAAATGAACTTAAGTATTTTAAAGATAATAGTAAAAATCAGGACTAAATGCACTAAAGGTGGTTTAATATAGGGGTATCCTTTCTCATTTAAAAAATGAAATTACCTCTACCCCACCTCATCTTTCTTTCCTTCTTTTTATCTTTCTACTTGCCCTCAGAAAAAAAAATTGAATAAAATTGTATCACTGCAATAGAACTATATTTTTTACACAGGCTAAAACCTTAAAAACTTATCCGTCTTGGTTGTACAAAAATACAAATAGCCACCTTCTAAGATTGCAAATGTACCAGTAAATTAAAAAGTAAAGCTCAATTCTGCTTTCACACTAAATTTCAATGTAATACTTCTCATGATTAGAAATATAAAAGAAAATTTGTCTTTGACCTGGAAATGCGCATAATTACCTTTGACACTTGGTCAACTCTGAAATTCACTCTTGGTAGAAACATATAAGGAAAATATTTTATCACAAAAGTTTATATCAATAAGTAGAATTCATGCTCCCATCCCAGTGTAGACTTTGTATAAGGCAGGAGTGAAATTTTCTAATATTACTTGAGTTTAATTCAAGTCCCATCTAATACATCATCATAGACAATGTATAGGTCTCTAAATTAAGACTTAAATAGGTTAAGGAAAGCATTTTTAAATATTAAGGGTCTCTAAGAAAATCATATTTAGTAGAATTTGTAGTTTTCCTGCTTTCCTTGTGCTGTCCAGGTTGCTAAGACTTTGATACTTCTTACTGTGTCTTATAAAAGACTTCAAAAAACAGGAACAGTGCTCACTCAGCAAATGTTTAATAGGTGTTTGCCAGGCCTGCTATGATTGTGATGAGCACTAGGAATACAGCAATGATGAAGACATATGCGTCTTGTAATTTCTCCAGGAATATGGAAAATAAGATATAATAAAATAAAGAAAACAGGCTCTGAGAAATGCTATAAACATGGAAACAATTACAGTAATAAAACAGAGATTAGAAATATGGAAGCCTTTTGAGGAGCAAGAAGGAATCTGTGTGGGCAATATTTCAGATGAGATCTGAGAATAAGAAACAACCAAAGAATGTTTCTGAGAGACAATATATGTAAAGTCCTAAACTGGGAAAACAAAATCAAGAGTTGCCTTTTGGATAAAAAAAAAATTTGCAAAGTTTATAAAATGTCAAAGTGAGAAATTTTGTTAGAGGTTGGATGAATGATCTTGAGTTCAGCAAAGAGGGCTGTGCTTAATAGAAATGTTTGAAATTCCATTCATACTATTTAAAAACTTGGAGCAGGATGATACACTGAACATATGAGGAGTGATACATTCCACAATTTAGTGATCTGGTTGAAGAAAAAGGAAGTATTATTTTGCATATGTTGAAACAGCCTTGTTTTCCTGGGATGAAACCAACTTGTTCTTGGTGTGCAATTTTCTCAGTATTGTTTTGAATGTACATGGCCAGTATTTTATTTAGAATTTTTGCATCTATGTTCATTAATTATATTGGTCTGTAATTTTCTTTTCTTGAGATATCTTTATTTACCACATAAATCAAACCAAAAACAAGAATCACATATCATTTCAATAGATGTGGAAAAAGCATTTGACAAAATTCAACACCCATTCATGTTAAGAACTCTACAGAAAATCAGAATAGAAGGAACATACCTCAACATCATTAAGTCGATATATGAAATGCCCAAAGCCAACATCATATTGAATGGGGGAAAATTGCCGGAATTCCCTTTAGAATCAGGAACAAGACGAGGATGCCCACTATCACCACCCCTTTTCAATATTGTCCTTGAAACTCTTGCTAGAGCAATAAGACAAGAGAAGGATATCAAAGTAATTCAAATAGGAAAAGAAGAATTAAATTATATTTATTTGCAGATGACATGATCCTATATCTACAAGACCCAAAGAACTCAACCAAATGTCTACTAGAGCTGATTAACAAATTCAGCAAAGTAGCAGGATACAAGAAAATCAGTAGCTTTCATTTATGCCAACCATGAATTCACTGAGAAGGAAATCCAGAAAACAATTCCATTCACAATAACTTAAAAACCAATCAAATACCTAGGAATAAACCAAAGAGGTAAAAGACCTCTACAATGAAAACTATAGAACACTGAAGAAAGAAATCAAAGAAGATCTTAGAAGATGGAAAGATCTCCCCTGTTCTTGGATAGGCAGAATAAACATTATCAAAATGGCCATTCTGCCAAAAATGATCTACAGAGTCAATGCAATCCCTATTAAAATACCAACTTCATTCTTTGCAGAGTTAGAAAAATCAGTCATTAATTTCATATGGAGAAACAAAAGACCCAGAATAGCTAAAGCAATGCTCAGCAATAAGAACCATGCAGGAGGCATCACAATTCCTGACTTCAAATTATACTACAGAGCTATAGTAATAAAATCAGCATGGTATTGGTACAAAAACAGACACATAGACCAGTGGAACAGAATAGAAGATACAGAAACAAATCCACAAACTTATAGCCAATTGATTTTTGACAAAGGTGCCAAACACATACACTGGAGAAAGGACAGTCTTTTCAGCAAATGGTGCTGGGAAAACTGGTTATCTACCTGTAGAAAAATGGAACTAAATCCTTACCTTTCACCCTGCACAAGAGTCAACTCGAGATGGATCAAAGAGCTGGAAGTTAGACCAGAGACTGTGAAATTACTAGAAGAGGGCATAGGTCCAACACTCAAACATATAGGCACAGGTAGAAACTTCCTCAACAAGACCTCCAAAGCACAGGAAATTAAAACAAGAATAAGTGGGATAGCATTAAACTACAAAGCTTCTGCTCATCAAAGGAAACCATCAAGAGCCTAAAGAGAAAGCCTACAGAATGGGAGAAGATATTTGCAAGCTATCCCTCCGACAGAGGTCTAATATCTAGGATATACAAAGAACTCAAAAGACTCTACACTAAAAAAACAAATAATCCAATCAAGAAGTGGGCAACTGAAATGAATAGATATTTCATGAAAGAAGAGATACAAATGGCCAATGGATACATGAAAAAATGTTCAACGTCATCAGCAATTGGGGAGATGCAAATCAAAACTACTCTAAGATATCATCTAACCCCAGTTAGAATGGCAATCATTAAGAAGTCAAACAACAACAAAGGTTGGCGAGGATGTGGGGAAATAGGGACTCTTTTTTTTTTTTTGCGGTACCAGGGATTGAACGTGGGGGCATTCTACCTCCGTGCTACGCCCCCGGCCCTATTTCTTATACTTTATTTTGAAACCGGGTCTCACAAAGTTGTGGAGGGCCTCACTAAGGATAGAGAGAGAGAGGGGGAGGGAGAGACAGAGACAGAGAGAGAGCTGAGGCTGGCCGCGAACCCGGATCCTCTGGTCTCCACCTCCCAAAGTACTGGGATTACAAGAGTGCGCCACCACGCCCGGCGAAATAGAGACTCTTTTACACTGTTGGTGGGAATGTAAATTAGTCAACCGCTATGGAAAACAGTGTGGAGATTCCTCAGAAAACTGGGAATGGATCCACCATATGATCCAGCTATACCACTACTGGGTATCATACCAAAGGGATTGAAACCAGAAAACTACAGTAACATATGCATACCAATGTTCATAGTCGCACAATTCACAGTGGCCAAATGATGGAACCAACCTAGGTGTCCATCAACAGATGAATGGATTACAAAATTATGGGAAATACACACAATGGAGTTCTACTCAGCAACAAAAAAGAATGAAATAACATCATTTACAAGAAAATGGAAGGACCTGGAGAAGATAATGTTAAGTGAGATCAGCCAATCACAGAAAGAGAAGGGCCACATGTCTTCTCTAATATGCGCAAGCTAGGGAGCAATGAGGATACAAAAGGTCCTCCAGACAACTTTGGAGATGCCTCAGTGAAGTCAAGCAACTGATCTAAGGGAAGGGGAAGGGGAAGGGGAAGGGGAATGCATACCAATGTTCATTGGTATGCATTGGGGAAGAATGAAGGGGAAGTATGAAGGGGAAGAATGATGTTCACTAATGGAATTTCAATCATTGACCATATTTACATATGAGAATATACCAATGTCAATCTTAGTACTCTGTGTTGAGGGGGAGGGAAGGGGAGACACCAAGTGCTGCGTGAATGTACGTTAATGTCAATTTGATTTCCATTGTTATGTGAGACTATAATGCATCAATAAAAGCACATTAAAAAAGGAGAAAAAAGGAAGTAGAAAAAGAGTCTTAAAGGAGTATTTAGTGAAAGGAAGGAAAAAAATGAAGGATAAGGGTTAGGAGTATTCAAGAGGGAGGAGTAAATGACTTACAAAAGTTGCCATTAGTTGAAGTTTAAGATACAAGAAGAAGCATTATATACTGAGTTGGACAATAAGACCCTGGGGGGGGGCTGGAGGCCATATTGAAGTAAATTGAAGAATGAATATGAACTTCCATTTCTAACACAAAGAAGGACCAGATTTACTGCCTTACCTACCTGCTGAAAATAATTTTTGCAAAGCTTAGAAAGAAGTTTTTCTTTTTTTAAAGTTCAGATATATAACACATGAACACACATACAATATTCCCAAGAGCAAGAGCTAGAAAATGAAAGAACAGACTGAGCATGGGATATACACAAATTATACACAATCTTCCCAATTTTACTCTAATTCAAAATACTCTAAAATTTAAAAGATTATTTTAAAAAGAATAAAATTAAGAAGACTGAAAACAGTAAGTATTGGTGAGATGTTGTTGTGCCTAGAACTTTCAGAGACCACTGAGAGTGTAAATTTGTTCAGCCAGTTCAAAAACTGGAAATATCTTTCAAAGTTGAACATGTGCATGTCTTTTCCACTAATTCTACTCTGAGGTTATACCCATCAAAAATTCATAAACGGATTCTGCAAAAGACATGTCCAAAGAGCTGCACTATGTGGAATAGTCATAAACTAGAAACTATATAAATGTTCATCAGCAACAGAAAGAATGAGATTAGCCGGTGACAGAAAGTAAAGGGTTATATATTTTCTCTCATATATGGACGCTAAGGAGTAATTGGGTAACAAGAGGGACTTTAGATAATGGAAGAGAAACCCCAGTGGAGAGATGGAGAGGGTCTTGGGGGGGTGGCACTATGTGTGTGTGTGGGGGAGGGAGAATCAATGAGGGAAACACTACCACTGAAATTATGTACACATGTGAGAATACCAGTGCCAATCTCAAAATCATGTATGGGGAAGGGGAAGGAGTACGGAGGGAGCTGGGGGGAAGCTCAACAAGTGCTGTGTGCATGTATGTTCAATGCACCAATGAAAGGGTTTTCTAAAATAAAATACTCCTCAACCATAGAAATGAATAAACCACAATGTTAGCAAATAAGATAGAAGAACCTTAGAGAAAAAATGGGAAGGTAAAAATATACAGAAACAAAGGACTCATTTTGATATTAAAAATAAGCAAAATTGACAGACGGTGTAGCTGTGAGAAAAGTACTTCCCTTAAAAAAAGAATAGGCAGTTCCCAGAAGAGGGCACAAGAGGGTTTCTGTGGTGCCAATGATGCCCTATTTCTTGATCTAGATGCTCATCACAGGAGTGAATTCAGTTTGTGAAAATTCTGCTTTCTCTGAACATATGTTTATACTTTTCTGTGTTTATTTTACTAATTAATATTAAATTCTTTTTTATACTTTTATTGGTGCATTATAGTCTCACATCATAATGCAGTTCCTAATGATAGTGGCATACATGCACCCAGCCAGCACTTGGCGGGCTTTCCCCCAGCTCCCTCCCCACTCCCCTCCTTCCCCATACAGGATATAGAGATTGGAATTGATATTCTCACATCTGTATATAATGTCAGTGGAAGTGTTTCCTTCATTTATCCTCCCTCTCCCCCTCTTTTCCTCTAGACCACTTCCCTGGCTCCAATGAAGTCTCTCCTCCATTATCTGAAGTTCCTCTGGTATCCTGATTACTCTGTAGCTTCCCCATATGAGAGAAAACATATGACCATTCATTTATTCTATTTAAAAAGTTATACAAAATTTTAAAGGTCAGAAAATCCTATGTGAAAATAGTTTAGATAATGGCATTTTCAAATGTAGACAATATTATGGAGAAACTGTAAAACAAACAAACATAGAAAGCAAAGGGAATTTTATAAAAGCAGCCAGATTATAAAAAATAATTGGACACTTCATTTGTTACTAGATACTGGACATTTGGCCAAAAGGAAAGTCAAGGCCGGGTATGGTGATGCACACCTGTAAATCTAGTATTTGGTAAGCTGAGACAGGAGGATTGCCCGTTCAAAGACAGCCTAGGCAACTTAGCTAAACTCTCAGCAATCTAGCAAGACCCTGCCTCAAAAAAATTTTTTTAAAGGGTTGGGGGTATAGTTTGGAGGTATAATGCTACTGGATTAAATCTCCAATAACACAAAGAAAGAAAAAAAAGTCAAATATAGTGGAGCAAAGAACTTTAATACTGCTAGTATTTAGAGCCAGCAAAAATATATTTCAGCAACTGTTTTTCATAAACATAGAAGTCTGATATTTAAGAGGGATTGATGAATTGAAACAGTAGTAAAAATTAATAAACTAAGCCAGGCATGGTGGCGCACGCTTGTAATCCCAGTACTTTGGGAGGCAGAGACTGGAGGATCCGGGTTCGCAGCCGGGTTCTCTCTCTCTATTTAGTGAAGCCCTCCGCAACTTCGTGAGACCCGGTTTCAAAATAAAGTATAAAAAATAGGGCTGGGGGTGTAGCGCGGAGGTAGAACGCCCCTGGGTTCAATCCCCGGTACCGCAAAAAAAAAATAATAATAAACTAAACCTCCAAATTGAGAACTTGACAAGAAAAAAAGTGTAATCAGCCACACATCCCCATAAAAATAAAGGAGGCAAGTGATAAAGGGGCAGAAAAATAAAATAATCATGCTCTAAAGAGCATTCATATATTCAGTTTGTCAAGTACATTCAAATGAAAGCAATATTAAATAATAATAGAATGAAATGGGAGCATAGCGACCTGAGCTGAAGAGATCAGAGTACTGTAAAAAGCTTTACAAAACTAAATTTGAATAATATTGTGAGAGAAGACAATTGCCAAATATAACTCTGCAAATATAGTCCACAAAGATGACAAAGCCTAAGTATTCCTATCACCTTAAAGAAATTGAATTATTTGTTAAGAACCTCACAATTAGAACCTTAGGCCAAAATATTTTCTATGGTGAGTTTCTACCATTTAAGCAAGAAATGATTCCAAATTAACAGAACACTTTGGGAGAATAGTAATGAAGCTCCCAAATTCATTCTGTGGGGTCAATATAACTTTAAAGCTAAAGTCAATAAAATATAGATTAAGAAAGTAAAACTATCATTCATACATTTGAAACATAGAAAATGCAAAATAAGATAGAAATAAAGTGAATTTATCAATGTTTATAAAAGTCAGCTGATAAAAAACAATTTGAACTTATCCTCATTGGTGTATCATTATTCAAGAACTTAATCTACTCACACTAGCAGGTAAATAGATTAAATCAGGAAAAAATCACAGAGCACCCAATTTTAATCATAATTTAAAACATTTTAAAACAGGTAATAAAGTAGAAACTCAGTAACTCGATATATGTATGCATATATATTGATTACACAAATACACGGTAAATATGCACGGAAAATTTAATACTGAACATTGAAGATGTTCCTGTGAAATAAGAAATTTATGAAACTTTGTTCTAAGAACTCTGGATCAAGAATAGGAGGAAACAACTTAAAAGACTGGAAAAAATGACTGTCATTATATTTGTCATTATTTTTATTATTTTGCTGGAAAAAGGACTGTCATTATTATAACATAATATACTTATTTACCTAAAATATGACAAGTAATGTACAAATAAATATTATAATTAATGATAATTTAGCTTGTTTCTGAGTTACATAATCAACATATATAAATTCAATTTCACTTCTGAACACCAGCATCATATAATATAAAAACACCACCTTGATACTAACCATCATTGCTAATGCAGAGATATAGAAACACAAGTTACTAGAAGAAAATAAAAAGAATGTAATCAAATGTACACACTTATGGGAACTTGATTTATGATCAAGCTTACATTATTGTACTTTCAGAAGCTTTTGAGTTTTTCGGAAAATGGTGCTGAAACTATTGGTTATTCATAGGAAAGAATAAAATTGAACATCTAGCTAACATTTTCACAGAAATCAATCTCAGATAAATTAAACCTTTAAAAATGAAGGGAAAAAATCTACCTGTATAAAACATAGGAGCATATATTTGTGGAATCAGGATAGAAACATTTCTTAAACAAGCACACTGAAAAAAAATTCTTAGAGCACAAAAATGGATTGAGGAAAATGTTGATAATTTTTGTATTAGAACTAAGAACTTATGCCGGGCGTGGTGGCGCATGCTTGTAATCCCAGTACTTTGGGAGGCGGAGACCGGAGGATCCGGGTTCGCGGCCAGCCTCAGCTCGCTCTCTCTCTCTCTCTCTCTCTCTCTCTACTTAGTGAGGCTTCTGCAACTTCGTGAGACCCGGTTTCAAAATAAAGTATAAAAAATAGGGCCAGGGGTGTAGCACGGAGGTAGAACGCCCCTGGGCTCAATCCCCGGTCTGCAAAAAAAAAAAAAAAAAAAAAAAAAAAAAAAAAAAAAAAAAAAAAAAAAAAAAAAAAAAAAAAAAAAAAAGAATTAAGAACTTATGTTGATTAAATGATCCCTCAAAGAAACAACAGAAACTGCAAACTAGAATAAGATATATTCAGTATATAAAATTAATATTAGATTGCCATCTTGAATACATAAAGAATTATAAGTCAATAAGAAGAAGCCCAACAAACAAATGTAATAGAAAAATGATACAAACGAAAAATTCACTGATAAGAAAAAATGAACATTAACTAAAATACTAAAATTTTATACCAAATTTTGGGAAAAAATAAAGATAACAACTATGAGAATACAGAACAATGGGAATCTGTAAGCAATCATAGTGCTGGAGATGCTCCCACCCAAATAGAGTCAGAGATATGGATATTGAGAGGGAGGGAGGGAGGAAAGAAAAGAGGGAAAGGGGGAGGGAGACAGAGGAAAAGGAAGAGGAGGATTAGAAATAAATTTTATGTGGCTCTGCACTGAAAATTTTCTACGTTATCACAAAGAACAAGACATTTCCATTTTGTTATTTATTTAGCAAAGGATCTTGCCATTATTTTGAAAATATCACCAGCTATTTTAAGATTCCAATAGATTTTTTTTATGTTTTTATTGGTGCATTGTAGTCTCACATCACAATGAGTATCAGTTTGGTGTTAACATAAATGCACACAGCTCTTGGTGTCCCTCCCCCCGCCTCCCCCCCGCCTCCCCCCCACATGTAGCACTGAGAATGATGTTGGTATAATCTCATATATACACATTGTTTATGACAGTAATTCCATGGATTCACTACTTTCCAATAGATTTTTTAAAGAATTCTTTCACACCATTAATATTTACCTAATTGTGGAAAACTAGGTGATACAAGATGTCATTATCTTATTCTCATTGGATTTTTAAGGCAAATATCGTAACAGCTTTTTTATTACTTCTGTTTTGTTTTGACTCATCTTTTATTTGCTTTCTATTTTGTTTTTGCACTATGAGTTCACTGGTATCTTTCCACATAAGATTCATGATACCTTCTATGACCTATCATGTTTTATGGCAAAAGTTAAATAGCAGAAATTTTATTGTTAAAATTTATCTAAGAAATATCTTTTCTTAGATATTTTACAAATTGAATAAGCCCCAATATAATCAAAGGTAAATATCAATAATCCTATTCTCATTTAATATCTATCAATGTAAATATTTCTAAATGTATAATGATGGTTATTTTAAATAGAATGTTGTACCAATATTAAAGACAGTAACTTAATAACATATATGCATGTTTTTTCAAAAATTTTTTCTAAGCTTCAGAAATAAATGTGATAATCTTTTTCTTAATTTAGTTCATAAATTTCTGGAAGTTGACTTACTGATTCCATTGGATTCCAAGATTCTTATAGCAACAATTCCAAGTCTATACTGCCAGGTTTGATTGCATCAAATCAAAAGATCAAGCAGTGATATAATAATAATAATCTGAGTTCTCTTTCAGAGGTTGAAATTTGTTTTGAGTAGGATGATTTGCATTAATAGAATAATGCTACCATAATGATGATTGTCTAAATTTATTGAACACTTACTGTGTGCCAGATATTGTTCTAAGCTTTATGTGCATTAACTTGTTTAATCATTATTGCAATATATCATCCTCATTTAAAAGAGAATGAAGCTGAGACACAGAAAAATTATATAATTTAACCAATTTACTATGATTTGCAAGTAACACAGCTGTGATGTGAATATAAGCTTTGTTCCATACTCCAGACTTTTAAGTAATATATACATATATCTCAAACTAAAACTAAGTTAATAATTTCCATAAATAAATATAAAATATTTTCATCTAACAAATATATTTGCAATTTAAAGGGTTGTATTGCATGGCAAGGAGTTACATTTAGTTATAGTAAGTGCTAACATTTACTATTGTGCAAAAATTTCCAAGAATTTTGGTGGTCAGGCTGAGCTAGGAAGGAAGGTGAGTGTGTGTGTGTGTGTGTGTGTGTGTGTGTATGTGTGTGTGTGTGTGTGCACAATGGTAGACTGACTGGAGTTAAACTTGCCCTTGGAAATGAAAAGCAGAAATCAGCTCAGTCAGGCAAAAATGATACATCTGGCAAGCAGTATAAGTAGTCAGAATCAAAGCGATCAATTCAGAATAACAGGCCTGTTCAAACAGGACAAGGCAACAGAAACTCTAGCTGCCAGAATTATGCAGTGATTCAAGGTGGCAGGTGGAAGCAGAGCCCCTGAAATGGTATCCAAAATTCTGTACAAAGATCCCTGTCATGGAGCAGCATAGAAAGAAAAGTTTTAAAGACAAGAGAAAAGACACAGCTATGTAGGTAGGGCAAGTAAACAATACCAGAAATAAGGTACAAGGTTAGGACAATTTCTTTGAACCTGATTACTAAGACAGAGGTAAAATATAAGTGATTTAATACTCACTTGTCTGTATTCAATTAGAAGTTTTCTAATAACATTTTCTTAAGTTCACATTTTTCATAAGTCTGATGATTTGAATAAAGGAATTTAAGTATGAAGATAAATAATAATAATAAATGATTGAAGTAAGTACCATGTAGTTATTCCCTTCACATATATCCAGAACAATACATGTTAAAGATCCTTACATCTCCTGACTTAATTCTCAAAATAAATTCTGTAGGTTATTAATTCCACTAAAGTTAACATAGTAAATGACAAAATTGTGATTCAAGTCCAGAAATATAATACCTCTGAGAAAGGACACTAGGAATGGAACCACCACATGACCCAGTTATACCACTCCTGCATATTTATCCAAAAGAATTAGTCAGCCTACTACAGCGATGCATGCATACCCATGCTAATAGTAGCATAATTCACAATAGCCAAGTTATAGAGTCAGTTTGGGTGTCCATCAACAAATGAGTGAATAAAATTGTGGTATATATACACAGTGGAGTTTTATTCAACCACAAAGAACAAACTTATGCCATTTGCAAGAAAATGGATGAATCTGGAGAGCATTATTTCAAATGAAATAAGCCAAACTCTGAAAGTCAAAGGTTGTATGTTTTCTTTTATATGTGGAAGCTAGAGAGAAAACAGGAAAGAAAGGGAGGGGGATCTCATGAAAATAGAAGACCAGTAAAATAAAGGAAGGGAGGGAGGGAAGAGGAGGAGTGTTAGGGACTGAAATGGAATGAATTATGTATGTGCATACACAAATACATGACAATGAATCTCACTATTATGTAGAAACATAATGCACCAATGGGAAAAAAAGATCATCGAAGAGCAAGATTTCTGGATAATGGAACTTTCTTACTAGAGAATCATATTTTAGAGAGAATATTCACTATATGAAGCATGAATAGCCTTAAGTGTTTTTTAATTTTTTTTATGTTTTTATTGGTGCATTGTAGTCTCACATCACAATGAGTATCAGTTTGGTGTTAACATACATGCACACAGCTCTTGGTGTCCCTCCCCCCCACC
>PVJS01045673.1:0-16141 GCA_004027185.1 Glis glis
GGGAGGCGGAGACTGGAGGATCCAGGTTTGCGGCCAGCCTCAGCTCTCTTTCTCTCTCTTTCTCCCTGTCTCTCTCTCTCTCTACATAGTGAGGCCCTCCGCAACTTCGTGAGACCCGGTTTCAAAATAAAGTATAAAAAAATAGGGGCCGGGGGTGTAGCGCGGAGGTAGAACGCCCCTGTGTTCAATCCCCAGTACCGCAAAAAAAAAAAAAAAGAAATATGAATGATTGCTGTATACTGAAACTTGTACAGACACCTTGCTCAATTTATCTATTAAAGTTATTTTTTAGCTGGGTGTGGTGGTGCATGCCTGTAATACCACTACATGGGAGGCTGAGACAGGAGAATTGAGGGTTTGAGACCAACCTCAGCAATTTAGCAAGACCCTGTTTCAAAATAAAGAAAAATAATAAAATAAAAAGGGCCAGGGCAGAGCTTGGAGGTAGCATGCCCCTGGTTCAATTCCCAGTACCTATTTAAACGGACCACATAGTTACTCTCATTTATTCTCTCATCTGATGAATTACATTGATTCAATTTCAAATGCTCAACCAACCAACCTTTCATCTGTGGAATAAATCCTACACTATCATGTCCTTTTTTGTTCTTCTACTTTTATTGGTGCATTATAATTACACATCGTAGTGAAGTTTCAAAGTGGTACAATCATACATGCACACAGCACTTGGTGTGTTTCTCTCTGGATCCCACCCGGTTCCCCCACCCCTCATACATGTTAGTGAGGTTGGTACTGATAGCTTCATATATGAACATTGCATTATTTGAACTGTTTTCTTCATCTTTCCCCTCCCCACACTCTCCCCAATCTCCTTCCACTATTCTACTGGTCTCTCTCCTCATTTGTCTGAAGTCCTTTTTGTTTCCCACTTTCTCTCTAGCTTCCACATATGAGAGAAGACACTTGACCCTTGATTTTCTGACACTTAGCATAATATTCTCTAGTTCCTTCTCTTTCCCTGCAAATGACATAATTTTGTTCTTCTTTATGGCCGAGTAAAATTCCATTGTATGTATATACCACATGATCTTTATCCATTTATCTGTTGACAGAAACCTAGGTTGATTCCATAATTTGGCTATCATGTTCTAACTTATTTATTTATCAAGAGATTTAATTTGTCAATTGTAGTAGTTTGCCAGAGTTGCTGTAAGAAAGCACCATAGAAAGGATGATTTAAACAACAAGAAATATTTTCTCTCAGTTTTGGAGGCTGGATGTCCACGATGAAGGTTTCAACAGCATTGACTTCCTCTGAGGACTGGGAGGGAGGGACCTGCTGCAGGCCTCCCCCTCGGCTTGTCGATGGCTCTGCTCTCCCAGTGTTCTCAGAGTGTCACAACACAGCCCACAGTAATACCAAATGATGATATGTTATTAAGTGCTTGGGTTTATTTATTTGTGAGGGTTATAATCTGAAATCGCTCCTTCCCTCTCTCCTACCCTCCCTTCTGTCATCTTTCTCCTTTTTTTCTCCTTCCTTCTTCTTTCCTTTTTCTTTCTTTTTTTTCTGTAGTGTATGTCAGGATATGCTGGTCTCCTATAATGAGTTGGACAATGATTATGAATCTTTTGTTTTCTGAAAAAGATTTGGTAAGTACGATTTATTCCCTTTTTGAAATTTGATAAAAATGCCCCTAAGGTCTTTCAAGAATTTATGAACTTGATCTAAATTGTTGGATTTATTGCCAGAGTTTTTCATGTTATTCCTTTATTATATATTTAATGTTTGTAGAATCTCATTGCTTTTATATATAATTTGTGCCTTCTTACCTTTATTTCTGGTTGGTGAGATGGAAGGTTTATCAATTTTAATGATCTGTCCAAAGCACCAGATTTGGTTTCATTGCTTCTTTCTATGGGATTTCTGCTATTTCATTGACTGATTTCTACCCTGACTTTTAATATCCCCTTTCTTCTTGCAAAAATGTTTAACTCTTAAAAAAATGGATGTTGAAGCTATTGATTTTAGAACATTTATGTTTAATACATGTATTAATTGCTACAGATTTCTCCCTAACTACTACCATAGTACTTAGTGGCCTTCCCCCAAATTTTGATATGTTGTGTTTTTATTTTCATTCAATTCAAGATGCTTTCTAGTTTTCCTTATGACTTTTTCCTAAGTCCATTGTTATTTAGAAATGTAATATTTGTTTACTCACACTTTGGAATTTCCAGAGATCTTGCTGTTATTGCTTGTCTCTGTGGTCAGAAAGCAGATTTATATTATTTGCATTCTTGTTTTTTTATTTACCTACTTCTTTGGCACTGGGGATTGAATCCAGAGTCATTCTACCACTGAGATACAGTCCTGGCCCTTTTTATTTTTTTATTTTTTTCTTTTATACTTTTATTGGCGCATTATAGTCTAACATCATAATGCAGTTCATAGTGATAGTGACATACATGCACACAGCATTTGGTGAAATTTCTCCCTGCTCCCTTCCCACTCCCCCCTTCCCTATACAAGATATTAAGATTGGCATTGGTAATCTCACATATGCTCATAATGTCAATGGAAATGTTTCTTTCATTAATTCTCCCTCTTCCTGCCTCCACCTCCCCAAGACAACTTTCCTGGCTCCACTGGAGTTTCTCCACCATTATCTGAAGTCTCTCTGGTATCCCAATTACTCCCTAGCTTCCACATATAAGAGAAAACATATGACTCTTAACTTTCTGCAACTGGCTAATCTCAGTTAATATATGTTCTCCAGGTCCATCCATTTTCTTGCAAATGACATAATTTTGTTTTTTTGTTATTGCTGAGTAGAATTCCATTGTGTAGATACCCCATAATTTTGTAATCCATTCATCTGTTGATAGACACCTAGGTTGATTCCATAATTTGGCCATTGTGAATTGTGCTGTTATGAACATGGGCATGCATATATTACTGTAGTTTTCTGATTTCAGTCCCTTTGAAAAGATACCCAGGAGTGGTATAGCTGGATCATATGGTGGATCCATTCACAGTTTTCTGAGGAATCTCCACACTGATCTCCATAGTGGCTGAACTAGTTTGCAATCCCACTAACAGTGTAGAAGATTTCCCTACATCCTCACCAACATTTATCATTATTTGACTTCTTGATAATTGCCATTCCAATTGGGGTTAGATGGAATCTCAGTGTAGTTTTAATTTGCATCTCCCTGATTGCTAGTGATGTTAAATATTTTTTATGTATTTATTGGCTATTTGTACTTCTTCTTTTATGGTGTCTATTTACTTCAAGTGCCCATTTCCTGATTTAATTACTTGATTTTTTAGTGCTAAGTCTTTTAAGTAATTTGCATATTCTTGATATTAGTCCTTTACTAGAAGAATAGCTGGCAAAGATCTCCTATTCTGTAGGCTTTCTCTTTAGACACTTGATGGTTTCCTGTGATGAGCAGAAACTTTTTAGTTTAATGCTATCCCATTTATTAATTCTTATTTTAATTTCCTGAGCTTTGGGGATCTCATTGAAGAAGTTTCTACCTGTGCCTATATGTTGGAGTGTTGGACCTAAGCCCTCCTCTAGTAATTTCAAAGTCTCTGGTCTAATTTCCAAGTCTTTGATCCATCTTGAGTTGGACTCTTGTGCTGGGTCAGAGGTAGGGATTTAATTCCATTTTTCTACAAATAGATAACCAGTTTTCCCAACACCATTTGTTGAAGAGGTTGTCTTTTCTCCCACATATATTTTTGGTATTTTTCAATTTTGAAACAAAGTCTTGCCTTGCACTGACCTTGAACTTTTGAAACTCCTGTCTCAGCTTCCCAAGTATTGGGATTACAGGCATGCGCCATCACCCCCAGTTACTTGCATTCCTTTAATTTATTGAGACTTTAACTATGGCTCAGAATATGTTCTATCTACATGAATGTTTCATGTGCACATAAAAGGAATCTGTATGTTGTTGTTCTTGGGTGGAGTGTGCTGTAACTGTCAATGAGATGAGGTTAATTCATACTATTTGAATCTTCTAAATCTTTACATATTCCCTGTCTTCTTGTTCTATAAAGTACTGAGAGTACACTTGAAAACCTTGACTATCCTTGTGGATTTGTTTATTTCTCCTTGAAGTTCTAATAATTTTTATTTCGTGTATTTTTAAGTTTCTTATTAACTTTTTAAGTGTTTAGATGGCTATGTCTTCCCAGTGAACTGTTAACATTATAAACTGAGCTTTATCTCTGATACTGTTCTTTGCTCAGATATCTATTATATTTGACATTAGTATATGCATTCTTTCATGTTTACAGTAATTTAATTTAACTAAGGTAGGTCTACTAACTGCACCCTTGCCATCATTGGAAATTATTCTTTCATCAAATATCCACTCACTTAGCCGGGCGTGGTGGCACACGCTTGTAATCCCAGTACTTTGGGAGGCGGAGACCGGAGGATCAGGGTTCGCGGCCAGCCTCAGTTCTCTCTCTCTCTCTCTCTCTCTCTCTCTCTCTCTCTCCTTAGTGAGGCCTTCCGCAACTTTGTGAGACCCGGTTTCAAAATAAAGTATAAAAAATAGGGCCAGGGGTGTAGCGCAGAGGTAGAACACCCCTGGGTTCAATCCCTGGTAATGCAAAAAAAAAAAATTCCACTCACTTGATAGGTGGAAATGTTATCATAATTGATATTACTTTAATTATTCATTAATTTTAATGTCAGTTTTGTGTTTTAGTATTTTTAATTCTTTAAACTATTCATGTTTGCCTGATTTATTTGAAAGTTTCAATGTTTATCCAATTGACTTGATGTTTATTATTCTTCTAACAGTTATGACTGATATATTTTCAATATTGTGCTGTGCCTTTTTATCTCTGCAGTACTAAGCTTTTATTATGTCTACATAAATAAATTTGTGATTTTTCTCTGTGATGTATGTCATGCCTTATCTACTTTAACACCACACAATTAATTTGAAAGTGTATTGAACTTTTTTTCTAAATTTTTCACTTACTCCATCTGGTCCTTGAATTCTATTAGGAAAAAATATTTTGTTTAGCAATACAATTTATGTTATTATTAGATATTAACTTGGACAGCACATTATGAATAAATGTAGCATCATGAAATAAGATTATTAAACAAACTTAAAAATGTTCAAATTTAGCCGGGCGTGGTGGCTCACGCTTGTAATCCCAGTACTTGGGAGGCGGAGACCAGAGGATCTGGGTTCGCGGCCAGCCTCAGCTACTTAGGCCCTCCCCAACTTAGTGAGACCCTGTTTCAAAATGAACAATTAAAGATAGGGCTGGGGGTGTAGCCCAGAGGTAGAATGCCCCCAGGTTCAATCCCCAGTACCACAAAAAAAAAGTTCAAATTTTAAACATGGTACTATGTTGTTACACAGAGTAAGGGGCAGACTAGTTACCCCAATATTACTTATTGACTTGAATTGAATGATGTTTATTAAAACATCAGGTTAGAAGTTCCATTACAGGTTAGTGTCTCAACATTACTCGTCACTCTTTTACCATGTATGACACTGAATGCACTTGATGAGTCACTGAGTGGCCTGTCATCCTGCCTTTTCGTTCTTGAGTCAATTCCCAACCCGAGTTCCCCAAATTGAGCCTAGGAGCTATCCAAATAGATAGGAAGACACTGAGATGTATAGAGCTGCCATGGAACTCTCTTTCTCTACATTGTTATTTTATTTAAACTTCATGATTGAACTTTGAATTACAAATTGATTAGTGTTAACTTAATGAATCTTTATTATGGACAGCCAGTTTGCTAAAAGTATTATCTGGACTATCTCATTAAATATTCACAGTACCCTATGAAGAAAGAGAGTGTGTATTGTCTGTGTAGTCCAACTGGGAAATTGTAAAATATGTATCATGTAGTAAATAATTGTGTAAGGAAAATAGTAATATGTAATATAGCATAACATGTTTACGTAATATCAATTACAATTAATTTATCCTGTAAAAGTACTTTTTTAAGAGTGGCTACATGTACACATATTTCAAGTATAAATGTTGTGCTGACATTGTCTCGATTGTCAAGAAAAGGAGAAATAATTCATAAGAATAGATTTCAGAGATGAAATAAAGATTAGTAATATCTGCAATTACACTGAGGACCAACTTGGGATTTGGTGAAATGGTACAAAATGCTCCATAAATCTAAAATTGTGCATTTACCACTACTTGAGTCTCCTCTTCAGGATAATAAAACCAGCACTTCCTAGAGTCAGAGAAACCTATGTTCTATCTACACTATCATGAGGGAAGATCTCAGGACATATCCGTGGATACTTTTATGATGAAAATGAGTGCCTGCAAATAAGACAGCTAACTCAGCCTTCAGGTTTGTGAATCTTGTAGAACCAGTGCATCTCCCACTGACTTGGTCAATGAGAAAAAATTAAAGACTTTAGGTTTCTGTGTTCCCTGGTGTTGTCTAAATATCTGACTGTTGCCCTAAAAGAGTAAATCACAGGGTCAAGTGCCTATTGAGTTTGGTCTCCTGGTGTGTTCGTGTTGGTAAATTAGCTTGGATAGTTAGCAATACGGCAGCCTCCAGCTTTGGATGCTTTCCTCATCAGATAGAATTGTCTCAAGATAATCAACAAGAAATCTGAGGTGTAGAGTATATAAGTAATTTGCATCCACTCAAAAAATATGCAAGAAGATGAGCCAATCACAGTTGGAAATTTTATTTCTCAGCCCACTTTCTTAACTCAAGTAATGGCATGGACACCCATTGCATATTGAGTGAGAATTCTGTTGATTTTACTGTAGCACTTTCCCTGAGCTCCCAGAAGCCAGGGGCACTGTCTTGAGCAAAGTCCTGAGGGCATCTTGAAAGCCAGTAGACAATGACTTCAAGCACTCAAGAAACCTGTGGCTGGTGGGAGTCCTTCAAAATATTAAAGACAAAATGAGTCAACTATCCCAGTTTGATGATTTTATTTACCCAGTATATTCCTTTCTTCTTCCCCACACACATGTGGATTTATAAGTAAAGAATGTTTAATCCTCAAAACCTATTTTACAATCTTGCTCTAATTATGAGTCTTTTCATAGTCTCTGGGTTTCTCCTGCCTCAGTAAGCTTTCAAAATTGCATGTGGTTGCATTCTTATAAACTTGGAAGAGAAAATGAGCAATTAAGGAATAAAAAATTATTTTTTCAGAAATAATGAACTGGAATGTCATTTTAATGACTTTTACTAACAGAAATTTTCCTATAATGTATCATATTCTATTTCTGATAAGATATGTATAACAACCATCACAACTTAGGGCTCTAGTCAAAAGCAACTGATACCTGGTTTAAAGCATTCACAAGAGATTCTTATCTGTGATAACATCTTATAAGGGGCATTTTTATATGAATTTTTCATACAAGAGATCCCATGAGTTTATTTTGACCCCAAACTAAACCCCCCCCAAAATTTCTCAAGTTTTCATGTCCTCAGCTTATAAATCCTCACCATTATGATTTAAAAATAAAGTGACTGTTTATGTTTTAGAACAATGTAATTGCTGATCTTTACCTCTGTGCATGGTTTTACCGCAAATCTAAATGAAGGTTGGATGTTAAAGGGCACCTGGGAGTCTCTCCTATGGCCTGGCTCATATTTATTGACTCTCAGTTTGAAAACAGCAATGCATTTAAACAACAACAAAGTCCATATTTGCTTTGTTCCCTTGGCCAGATGGCAATCATCTTGGGAAATGGCATAACGTGTCACAATGTATAAGTGTGATCTTGTGTAAAAAAATTCTGAAAGCTTGGGGTACTGTCTGTGGGGGCCACCTGCTGTGTCTCATTATCTCAAATAATTAAAATTTTGTATTTTCCCTAACAACAACCATTGAGTTTAACAACTAAGAATCACTGACTAGAATCAAAGAAAAGGTATCTAATTTTAATTTTTTTACCATATTTAAATCACCTATCTTAAGAAGATGTTATAACCCAGAGAAAGAATTTGATCATGAGCATGCCCAAACAAAAAATAAAATATGATAGCCATCTGTAGAGAGAAAGCATGTGCATTTGAGCTGACGTATAGATTTTCTTCGTGTAGATTAGCAAAATTTATAGAACCAAAAGATTTTCTGAGCATGGTGGTACAAGCCTTTAATCTCAGTCCTTGGAAGGCTGAGACGGGAGGATGTCAGGTTCGAGACCAATCTCTACTACTTAGTGAGACCTTCAACAACCTAGTGAGACCATGTTTCAAAATTTAAAGATAAACTAGGGTTGAGGGTGCAGCTAGGAGGTAGACTGCCCCTAGGCCTAGGTTCAGCCTCCAGTGCCCAAAACAAAAACAAAGGATTTATTTTTTTGAATGTGACTTTCTTAAATTTAGTGATGGGATTTAAAGATTTAACACAAAGGGCTCTGTTCTTGGAGTAAAAAGATCTGAGTTCAAGGTGTAATTCTTCCATTTCTTAAATGACACTGGACAAATAACTTGCATTCTGTATTATCTATGAATCAATCAGTGATCTGAAATATCTTGTCCCCAGTGTTAGTGTTAAGATTAAATGAGACAATCTATGAAAAGTAATGTATAAACTGCAAAACAATGACTAAATAATACTTAAAAAATAAAAGGAAAGCAAGATTTTTTTTCTTGGATATTGCTTTTGTTTCCCTTTTTGTTTTGCTTCTTAAATTTATAGACCCAATGGCTGAGAATAATAGCTTGGAATAGTTTACTAATTTAGCAACTATAACAGGCAACATTCAGCTAGTAGATTAGGAAACCACTGTGGGTCTTCAAGCAGGAAGGACTGAAATACAATATTGCTTGTATAGCTGTCAGAGGGGCTGGAGGAGTGAGTGGGGCAGAGGGGCCTCTAGAGCCATCCCTGTGAGGAGGGCTTACCAGAGAGAGCAAGTTGTTACCACTCCTGGCTGGAGCGCAGCCCTCTCCTACCCCTGCCATCATGGAGGAACCTTGTGGCTATTGCTGCCGCCATGTAAGGAAACTGCCACAGCTGAGTGGAAATCCAGGGACCCACGACCCCTGTGCTCAGGTCCTGGAACCCCAGCTAGGCCTGTCCCTTCCTCTCTCTTAAGAATCGAGCCAGAACCTTCCATTGGTGAATGAAACCAAAACTCAACTGGCAAGAGAGTCTAGAAATGCAGTAAGAGATTATTCCTTAGTCTTTACCAGCATGAATTTCTATCTACCTAAGACTCAGAAACTTGACTAGAGCTTAAGGCCAACACATCGCGTGTTTATCGACAATTTCCTGGGGCGGTTCATGCTTGATCAAATCAACTTCATTTCAGAATACCATTGATCTGAAAAGCTTCATCTAGACAAGTAGTAGAGAATGATGACTTTCCAAGACTTATTGTGATATAAGATGTCTCTGCAAAAACGTCTGTAATGAGGATACATTTTAGATTTTCAATGTAATATTTAAGGGACTTTTTTCAAAATATGACTGATGGAATACCTCCATCAAAGTTTCTGTTGTTCTTGTAAGTTACACACACACACACACACACACACACACACACACACACACACACACAAACAAACATATAATCTCCAGAATCTAGCCTAGAAGCTCTAAATCAAAACCTCCAATTATGGACTCTGGAACCTTTATTTTATTTACACGTTCTTTGATGACTGTCCAATAAAGAGAACAAGTAACTATCCTTTTAGAGGGCTGAGGTACAGGAAATTACTTACATGAGTATTAGACTCACTAGTTTAGAGAATTGATTTTATGAATGGTTAGATTTTGCTATGAACTGGATTGTGTCCCCTGATACCAAAATTCGTACATTGAATTGAGTCTTCCTATGCCCTACTGTGGGGGGGATAGGGCCTTTAAAAACAATGATGTCATAAGGACGAACCCTTAATCTGATAGAACTGGTGCCCTTAAAAAAGGAAGAGGCAGTATTTCTTTCTGCCCTGTGAGAATATGATAAGAAGGCTACCAGCAAACCAGCAAGAGTCCTCACCTGGAACCCATCAGCTATCACCTTGGTCCAGGAATTCTAGCCTCCAGAAATGTGAAAAAATAAATTTTCCTTATTTAAGCCAGTCTGTGGTACTTTGCATGACAGCCCCAAGTATATTAAGATAGATGGTATCTTAGTACATTTCGTGTTGCTATAACAAAATGCGTGAGGTTGGATGCTTTTTAAAGTAGACAGATTCATTTAATTCAGTCTGAGATGCTCAAAGTCCAAGATCAGGCAGCTCCATTTGGCTGGCCTCTGGGAGGGTCTTCTGGTTGCATGATAACATGGTGGATAACATAGTCTGGTCGGAGTGCCAGTGAGAGAGAGACCCCATGGAGAGAGAGGAGGCAAGACCGTGGGGAGAGCTAGGCTCACCCTCTTAATAATGACCCACTCCTGGGAGACCCGACCCATTCTCACAGCATTAATCTCTTCCTGAGGGTCCTCAGCCAATCACCTCATACCAGGCTCACCTCCTGAAGGTTCCCGCACCTCTCCACTTTGCCGCAGTGGGGACCGAGTCTCCAGCACATGCACCTCTGTGGGACACAGCACATCCCCGCCAAGCCGATGACGGGTAGGAGCTGGGCACCAGGGCTGTTGCAGTATCTTTAGACTCACCACCTAATGTCCCTTGCGCCCTCTCCTCACCGGTGGGAACGTTATTCAGATGGGTTAGACACACAGCCTCGCAGTACCTGAGTACCCACTGTGGACACCGTGACCACTGTTGCTCCCATATCCTACACTCCCATGATATCGACCTATAGGTGACTTTTTTATATAAAAAAGTGGGAAGTATTAGTTCTTTGGGGTAGATGCCTAGAAGTGGTATCGCTGGGTCATAATGTAGGTTTATTCCCATTCTTCTGAGGATCCTCCACACTGTTTTCCAAAGCGGTTGCACTAATTTGCAATTCCACCAACAGTTTAGTAGAGACTCAATCACTATCCAGAGCATGAAAGGGAGGGAAAGGGGAGGGAACAGGGTGGGATTGAAGGGAGGGCTAAATGTGCAATGTGTGCATGTGTGATGTTCATACCCTGACATATATCAAAATGTATAATTACAATGCACCAATAAATGAACATAAAAAGTTAAAAAAAAAGTGGGAGGTACTAATAATTAAAACAGCCTTCCATTGATTTCTCAACTGCTCAGTTGTCCCATCTTTATCTTTTCTCCAGTTGTAAGCTTCACCCTGAGTTCTGGTATTGTCATTTTTATACCTACTGGCCTTGATCTTGGCTGTGTCCTGAGACTGCCTTCCTTTAAATGCTGACCAAATTTTATGTTCTTACCCAAACCTTTTGTGCCTCCTGCTTCATTAATTTCCGTCTCGGGCCTCCTTACTTTATATCAGTGCCTGACACCCTCGGCTCTGGAAATGTGGTTGGAAAGTGCTCTGAGAAGGCCATGGCCAGGCTGCACTTATTGTTAGTCCTGTTCCCATGGCAGCCACCCACAGAAAGGCTGCCGCTTCCACAGGGAGCGGAGTTTGTACTATGTTTGCAGCTGCCCGTCATGGCGCTGAAGGGACCAGCTGGTGTCACCATGGATGCCAAATTTCAATCCGACCCACTAGGTAGACGAATAGTCGCCCAGCAATTCTGCTTTATGTCTGGTGAAACACTATTTTCCCACCTGGAAAACCTAATAGAATGATCATGCAATGAATGTTAAGTGTCTGACTTTCATGAAAACAACCACCACCATCTCTCTACTTTTGGGAATAAAGTATTAAAACTCATTGAAAACCCTCAAAGGTACATTGACGAGGTGCCATTTCTAAACCTTATCTACCCTGCCTTACTATCTCAGAACCCTGGTCATTCAGCCCTGGGAAGTGACTCTTTTCTAAATTTATTTTCCCAAAGTTTAGTCTAGCCAGACATGGTGGTGCACACCTATAATCCCAGTACTTGGGAGGCTGTGACAGAAGGATCACAGGTTAGAGGCCAGCCTCAGCAACTTAGTGAGACTCTGTTTCTTTTTTTATTTTTATTTATTTATTTATTTATTTATTTATTTATTTATTGGTGGTACTGGGGATTGAACCCATGGGCGTTCTACCTCCGGGCTACACCCCCAGCCCTATTTTTTATTCTTCATTTTGAAACAGGGTCTCACTAAGTTGCGGAGGGCCTCACTAAGTAGACTGTGTTTCAAAACAAAAAATATAAAGTGCTGGGGGCATAGTTCAGAGGTAGAATGCCCCTGGGTTCAATCCCCAGTACACAAAGTCGGGGGGGAAGCTTTGTCTGCTACTTTCTTTATTCACAATTCAGCCCGTATTACTAGAGTTAGCAGACCTTTTAGGATTATTACTTAGTATTAATCGGCAAGAATTTTATATGATCAGTCCTGTTTTTCTTGGCAAAATCTATCAGCCCCCCTCCATTTTCAAGATCCACTTTGACTGGGGGAAACTCACCTCACAGAAAACCTTTCTGAAGACAGAATAAGAACATAGCTGAGGACACTGTTTGCTTAGAGGACGACTGAAGGTAGAGAACATTTGTCCTTTGTTACCTACTTTATCCAAGACCAAAAAGGAGCATAAATCAAAAAGGGCAGGGGCACTGGCAGCTATGGATCAATCAATTGTATCAACAACCAACACTACACTATCTCAGTTCTATACAAGGTGCAAGACTTGGCTCCAGGATTTTTCTAAGCATGTTATTCATTTTGAACCTTATCAACCTTGTTCCTTATCCATAAAAGGAGGAGTTAGAACTATAGGCTCTTCAGAAAACTTCAGCTCTCAAGATTCAGTTGTGGAGCTGGGCATGGTGGTGCACACCTGTAATCCCAGTACTTGGGAGACTGAGACAGGGGAATCACAGGCTCAAGATCAGCCTCAGCAACTCAGAGAGACCCTCAGAAACTTACAAGATCCTGTTTCAACACAAAAAATTATGAGAAGAAAAAACAAAAACCCAAAAAACAGTGCTGGGGGTATAGCTCAGATGTAGAATGCCCCTGGATTCAGTCCCCAAGTACAACAACAAAACAGAGTCAGTCATGAATTCTGTCAGCTCCAGCTCTGAACACATTTTTAAAACTATTTGTCTAACTAGAAGATTTTAGAAAATACTATTGAAACACAAAAATACATACAGGAAAGTACACATGCCTAAGAGTATAGCTGGATGAGTTTTCACAAGCTGAATGCATCCATGTAACTAATGTTTATTTAGATCAAGAAGCAGCATATTCCAGCAACTCCAAAACACCCACATGGACCTTTCAGTTGCACCTTTCCGAAGGAAGTTATAATAACATATTAAGGGAGCTGGGCGTGGTGTCACACGCTTATAATCCCAGTACTTTGGGAGGCGGAGACCGGAGGATCCGGGTTCGCAGCCAGCCTCAGCTCTCCCTCTCTCTCCCTGTCTCTCTCTCTCTCTCTCTCTCTCTCTCTCTCTCTCTACTTAGTGAGGCCCTCCGCAACTTCGTGAGATCTGGTTTCAAAATAAAGTATGAAAAAATAGGGCCGGGGGTGTAGCGCGGAGGTAGAATGCACCTGGGTTCAATCCCCAGTACCGCAAAAAAAAAAAAAATATATTAAGGTAGATGGACATGGTGGTACACGCCTGTAATCCCAGTACATAAGAGGCTGAGACAGGTGGATAGCAGGTTCGAAGTCAGCCTCAGCCACATAGGTAGGGAGATCCTGTTTCAAGAAAGTAAAAAATAAAAAGGGCTGGGGTTGTAGTGAAGAAGAATGCTTCTGTGTTCCCCAATACAACAATAACAACAATAATAATAGTAATAATAATAATGATATAATAATAATAATAACAACAACACCGAAAGGTAGCTTTCAATAAGAACTGTGTCATAGGTAGTGAAAAGGGCATTTCCTATCATGAAGTGGTTGATTCAATCATCAGGATGGAACAGTCCTAAATCTGAATATTACAAGGGCTTTGAAGTACAGGGGGTATCAAAACTCTGTCCTCTGGAGCAGGGTGTGGTGTCTCATGACTGTAATCCCAGTACTTAGGAGGCTGAGACAGGAGCGGAGGTTCGAGGACAGCCTCAGCAACTTAGTGAGACCCTCAACAACTCAGCGAGACCCTGTTACAAAATAAAAAATAAAAAGGTCTGGGAGTATAGCTTGGAGGTAGAAGGCTCCTGGGTTTAATTCCCAGTATGAAGGAAGGAAGGAAGGAAGGAAGGAAGGTAGGAAAGAAGGAAGGAGAGAAGGAAAGAAAGGAACTTCCATCCTCTGGTTCTTGAAGTCAGAAAGACTGAGAATGTTTACTGGAGCTTTGATCATTCTGCATCTTGATGCGCAGGGTCTGATCTCAGCTTAAATCCACTAAAATATGGGAAACTAACAGCATGCCAAGCTTGTCCTTAATCCCTAGACTCTCTCACTTCAAATCTGTTTATTGTTAAACTAATGGGATTTCAAAGCCCCCCCCACACACACACACAAACACCTCTACTCAGTGATTATGTCCAGTTTGGTTATACCTTTTTTGGCTGTTATAGCTAGATATAGAATGGCCCCTTGAAGAGCTCATACATTGGTATTTGCAGTTGATGTAACTGAGTCATGAAGGTTGTAATGGATTTATCTGGAAGGCAGGCTGGGCTGGTAGGGTGTGGATGGATGGGGTGGACCCCTGGGGGTGCGGCCTTGGGGTTTATATATGGTTCCTCCTCCTCCTGCTATCTCTCTGACTTCTGGCCTCCACGATGTGAGGAACACAGCCCATGTGCTCTCCCTCTCTCCACTTCGAAGCCACTGCCACCCTGAGATCCTCAGTCCCTGACCTCACATGGAATGAACCTGAAAACCATGAACAAGTAAATCTTCTTTCCTGTAAAATATGTGGTGAAGTCTTTTAGGTTATAGCTATGAAAATGCTGACTAATACATTGTCCAAATTAGAAGTGGAACACTTGTTGTTTTATATATTCAAGTGTAGAGATCTTACGCATCTCTCATTAGGCTAAACTATAATAATGTAATTGATTTTTATATACTGACCCTGTGTGCTATATTCACTTTTTCTAAAGTTTATTCAGTAGATTATTTTGTATGTCCAGATTGCATCCAATCACAAGTTACATGAAGAATGACAGTTTCAGTTCTTCCTATCTATAAGTTATAATTTTTATTTAGTTCTCTTACCTTATTACACTGGCTAGGATTTCTAGTATAAATTATAATAGAAATAGCCATAGCTGAAACCATTTTCTCTTTCCATTTTAGAATAAGAATTTTCATATTACATCCCCTGACATTTGATTTGTGTTTGAAGATACCCTTTATCATATTTTTAAGTTCTTTCCTATTTATAACCTACTAAGTGCTCTTTTCCCTGAATATATATTGTCTTTTACAAATAATTTTTTATGTATTTGATAAGATGGTAGGATTTTCCCATTATTTTTAAAGTGCATAAAATTACAATGACTGGTGTTTTAACCTGTTAAAGAATTCTTTCATTCATGTAGTACTACTACTTGGTAACATTTGTCTAGCAATCTATTTATCTACCTACCTAACTTACCAACCTACCTATCTAACTAGCTGTTGTCTGTTATATTCGCATTCAATTTTAGATAAGCACTAGTGTTTTATAACGTCTTTCAGAAATCAGATACAGAATCAGCACTTCACAACTGTGATAATCACTCCCTGTAGCTTTTTCTTCTGGCTAACATTGTGTTGAAAAGTCTTCTCTTATTCTTGCCACAAGATCTTCTCAGGGACAGCAATGCTAAATGAGGTGAGCCAAACACAGAAAACCGATGTCTTCTCTCATATGTGGAAGCTAGATTTAAAAAAAGAAAGAAAAGGGATCTCATAAAAATTTGTGGAGAGAAAGTAGGGTAGTGGAAGGGGATTGGATGAGGGAAAGAGAATAAAAGGGAGGTTCTGGAAGAGAAACAGACCAAATAATGTTATGTGCATGTATTAATATACCATTATGAATCTCACTATCATGTACAAAATTACAATGCACCAATAAAAAATTGTTAAAAATAAAAAAATAGCCGGGCGTGGTGGCGCACGCTTGTAATCCCAGTACTTTGGGAGGCGGAGACCGGAGGATCCGGGTTCGTGGCCAGCCCCAGCTCTCTCTCTCTCTCTCTCTCTCTCTCTCTTTCTCTCTCTCTCTCTCTCTCTCTCTCTCTCTCTCTCTCTC
>PVJS01045674.1:0-16141 GCA_004027185.1 Glis glis
TTTTTTTTTTTTTTTTTTTTTTTTTTTTTTGGTACTGAGGATGGAACCCAGGGGCATTCTACCTCTGAGCTACACCCCCAGCCCTTTTTATTCTTTATTTTGAAACAGGGTCTCAGTAGGTTGCGGAGGGCCTCACTAAGTAGCTGAGGTTGGCCATGAACCTGCGTTACCCCTGTCTCAGCCTCCCAAGTACTGGGATTACAAGCATGCGCCACCACGCCTGGCTCATTTTTCATTTTGAAGCAGGGTCTCACTGAGTTGCTGAAGGGCTCGCTGAGTTGCTGATCCTCCCAACTGCGATCCTCCCAACTCAGCTTCCCAAGTAGGGGGACTACAGGTGCGCCCCCACACCCAGCTGTGTATCTTCTATGAGTACCTTGAAGCACTTCTAAAATTACTTCATAAGCCAAGCACAGGGTGCACACCCACAGTCTCAAGGACTCAGGAGGCTGGCGCAGGAGGATCACGGGAGCCCAGGAGTTCACAGCCAGACTGGGCAACATAGTGAGACCGTCTTCCCCATCAAAAAAAGAAGAAAAAGAAAAAATAAACGTAATGACTTCATGTTCATATTTATAATTTAATCAACAAGCAATAGCTGAAATTTATTTCTTTTCTATCCTTTTTAGACTGTATAGAAAATTAGCAAGAAGACGATAAGCCTGCTGTGGCAAGGGGATCACGTGGTCTCCATCCACCAGCCTGGGACTCCAGGTGTGTCTTCCACGCAATCCTCCCTTTATAGATTGTCAGTAGAGGTCAAAAGATGGATTTTTTTTGGCGTTTGATCAATTCCCTCAACATCTTAAACTATCTTAAAAGAAGCCTAAAATGGTCGCAATCTTTAGCATCGGTGGTTAAATCAAAGCCTTCTCTCCAAACTAAGTACCACAAAGGTAAATAATATGTTTTCTGTTCACCCCGCACCCTCTGCACCGGCTCAGAGCCCAGGGCCTCGTCAGCCCTCGATAAGGAGGTACAAAGTCACGGAGTGAGCTGGGTGTGGTGGTGCACGCCAGGGAGACTAAGACAGGAGGACTGCAGATTCGAGGTCAGCCTCAGCAATTTAGCAAGCCCCTATTTCCAAACAAAAAGATCTGGGGGTGGAGCTTGGAGATAGAATGCCCCTGGGTTCAATCTCCAGTAGCGAAAAACAACAACAACAAAAAGGTAAGAAAAAAAAGGGGACTATCCAATGTACAGCAAAGTCTACTGACTTGGATGCTCAAATGAGTCACATTTTTTTCAACTGTAATAATTTGATTAGCTTTTTCTTTTTTTGTGTGGTACAGGGGATGGAACCCAGGGGCATTCTACCTTCTAGCTACACCCCCAGACCTATTTTTTATTCTTTATTTGGAAACAGGGTCTCACTAAATTGTGGAGAGCCTCACTAAGTAGCTGAGGTTGGCCGCGAACCTGTGATCCTCCTGTCTCAGCCTCCCAAGTACTGGGATTACAAGTGTGCGCCACTACACCAGGCGCTGATTAGCTCTTTCACAGTCCAGCTTCCACATACATGTAGGAGTTTACCCTCCCAAGCCACCCGGGTTCCATTTGTCACTGACATTTTACAACAGAGGAGGCTGAGGCTAAGCAACTTCCACGATGTCACACAGTGAGAAGTAGCTTTGTTGGGACTCAAACTCAGGGATCTGACTCGAAATTAGACTTCTCGCTATGTTACAGCTGCCTTAGTTGGTAAAGTAACTTGGTTCTCTTAAAGACACAGTACTACAGGACAGGAGGCTCAGTTGCAAGTGCTGGGCTAGCGGACGCCAGGGACACGGTCACCTCTGCAGTCACTCAGCCGCCTGCATCCACCCCCTGCAGAAGGCCCAGTGAGCGCGGCCTGCATCCAGCCCTTCCTGCCTAGCCACAGCCGACCGCTGGAGAAAAAGACTAGGTTCCTTTTGATTTTTCCTGTACAGATTTGAAAACCGGAAAGAAAAACAGGAGCTGGATAAAGAGCTGATTACTCGACATAAATTATAGACTATCTCTAAACATTGCTTGGAATCATTCTCTAGCTCTCGTAAAGATGTCTCTTCTTTGTAAACATTAGTCTGCAAATTTAGAAGCACTTAATAAAACGCCCAGTGAAGCACCGCAGGGATGTAGGGACTGAAGGGCAACTGAGGAGCTCCAGCAAGTCTTCATACAGATCTGAGAAATCCCCCCCTGGAAAGGGGGCCCCCGAAACCGTGCCACTGTGTGTTTGAGATGGAGGGGCCAGCCGGCAGCCTCACCCAGCACCCAAGAATCTTCCTGCTTGCCCAAGGGCGCCACTCTGCCCCTGTGGATGGCAGAGAGACCCGCCGCGTGGGTTGTGTGGAGTGAGTGAAATGGCCACTAGCCATGCCACTCGTGGAAAGAGAGTCCTGCATCTTCCACTTGCAGATCACCAACAGAAGTATCTCCTGGCCGGGCGTGGTGGCGCATGCCTGTCATCCCAGTACTGGGGAAGCTGAGACAGGAGGATCACAGGTTCAAGCCCAGCCTGAGTAACTTAGCAAGACCCTGTTTCATAACAAAAAATAAAAGGTGTGGCTCGGAGGTAGAACACCCCTGGGTTCAATCCCCAGTCCCAAAGGGGAAAAAAACAACAACCTGCGATTATCCCCTTAATCAGCAGGTAAGATGCAAGTCCAGGCACTGGCTCTCTTCCAGTCTCCTTTCTTGGAATCCAGTGAGAAACAAAGCAAACCTCTCTTCCTGGTCCTGCCGGGCACTCGTGCTACATGGAAAAATGCAATAACTCCATGTTTTGGAATCATGGTGCGCTTGAAGAAGGAGAGACCTCACGCCCTACCCAAGCCAGCTTTGGTTTTAAAAGCACAGGAAGGGACTCCCCCGAGAGGGAAGTGGCTTGCTCTAGCTCGGGCGGAACCAGGACCAGTCACCACAAGCTCTGTCCTCTGCTCCCAGTCATTGCTTTGTTTCAGCTTCCATTTTTATTTTTATTTTTATTTTACAGTGCTGGGAAATTAAACTCATGGGTGTTCTACCACTGAGCTATGCCCCTCAGCCCTTTTTATTTTTATTTTCTGTTGTACTGAGTATGGAACCCAGGGGCATTCTACCTCCAAGCTACACGCCCAGTCCTATTTTTTATTTTGAAATAGGGTCTCACGGGCTGGACGTGGTGGTACGCGCTTGTAATTCCAGTACTTTGGGAGACGGAGACCGGAGGATCCGGGTTCGCGGCCAGCCTCAGCTCTCTCTCTGTCTCTCTCTGTCTCTCTCTCTCTCTCCTCTTAGTGAGGCCCTCCGCAACTTCGTGAGACCCAGTTTCAAAATAAAGTATAAAAAAATAGGGCGGGGGTGTAGCGCGGAGGTAGAACACCCCTGCGTTCAATCCCCGGTACCGCAAAAAAAAAAAAAAAAAGAAATAGGGTCTCACTAAGTTGCTGAGGCTGGCATCAAACTTGTGATCCTCCTGCCTCCGCCTCCTGAGTCGCTGGGACTACGGGTGTCACCTGGCACCCAGTTCACCTTCTGTGTTTAGAGTTCATGTAGTTTGTGGTGGAAGATATTTCTGAACAGCATGAGAATTATAACAAACTTGCAGAACCCTAGTGAAAACTATGTTATTCATACCAAGAGAGAATCAAAAGGCAGTGAGAGATGGGCATAACCTGCTTTGTGGTTTATAAAAAGGATAACCTACACAGAAGCCCCTTCAGAGGGCTCCAGACCTACGTCAAGATGGTCGGCAACAGGGAAGCTTTCGTCCCAGAGGCTGGATCTGCTGCGGGGCGGGGGGACCTAACGCGCTGGTCCCCCACCCTTCGCTGGTGTCCTCGACTTCCAAAAATAATACTCTGGCCCAGCTGTTTGGTCAGGGCTTTCGTTTATTTGTAGGCAGTTGAAGGAGAAGACTATAAATTAAATTCAGATGCCGTGAGGTAGAAGTGTCACTTCTTCCAAATTCAACACCGAAAACCCTTTCCTGTGTTAGTGCCTCGGAGCCCCCTGGCTGGAAGGGGACACTCACACAGCTGTCCCCAGACGGCTCGCCCTCTTCACACGGCCAGTTCAGGTCCCTGGTTTTAGGCCCTAAGGTGGTTGAGGCCCCGCCAGGCTTATGAAGGCCCTGAAGCCACCGGTGCAGAAGCCACCAGCGAAGGGCCACGCGCCCTGGGCTAGCCCAAACCTGTCCCCAAATGAGAGCCTGCTGTCCCTAGCGTTAGGTCCCAGGTCCTGCTACCCAATACCAACCACCCTGTTGGCATTTGTGATATTTGCTTGGCATTGAATGCCGCACCCGGTCCAGAGCCAGCAGGCTTACAAAGGTGGACGCCAGAGCAGAACGCAGGAGCCGGAGCCTGGGCCACACCTGGTCCCACCACCTGAGAGAGCGCTCAGGGGGACAGATGCCTCAGGGTCCCGGCTTCGGTCTCCTTGCTGATACAATTAAGACGCTTTCCTGAGCTATGTCCAGCATTCACGGTTCTCCTCTGCAAGGATTTCCAAAAGAAACAGGAAATGGTCAGCCTTTCAATTTCTCAGATTTATAGTTTATTTCCTGCTCTCTACCCTCATCATCTCCACACACACATATAAGCATCGCCCTCTTGCCATTCAAACAAGACACGCCCGGAAACTGGGGGAGAGGGTGGCATGATGACAGAGGGACAATGAATCACAGGCATGCTCGGGCAGACCCGTGTGACATAAAAAGTATCATTTTTCTGCATTTACTGCTGCCACTGTTGGCAAAATTGAGAAAACTTGGACATCAGGATGGTGGTTCCAGAATACTCCAGTACCATCCCAGACAGGAGGGCCGGCAGGGGGTTCACTTGCTTTATTTAGGAAAGATTTAAATTTTTTTTTTTTTTTGCGGTACCGGAGATTGAACCCAGGGGCGTTCTACCTCCGCGCTACACCCCCGGCCCTATTTTTTATACTTTATTTTGAAACTGGGTCTCAGGAAGTTGCGGAGGGCCTCACTAAGGAGAGAGAGAGAGAGGGAGAGAGAGAGCTGAGGCTGGCCGCGAACCCGGATCCTCGGGTCTCCACCTCCCAAAGTACTGGGATTACAAGCATGCGCCACCATGCTCGGCTAGATTTAAATATTTAAAGCCAACCGACCCCCCCAGCCCTGGACGCTGTCAGATGAACATCGCTAAGGAGCTAAGCCTGTTTCTATTCTAGACCATTCCTGTGCACACGGGGCAGGCTCAGCCCTCATCACAGGCTCCTGCTTCCGGGGGTGCCCGAACACAGATACAGAAAAGAACATGCATTTGCCACTGCATTTCAAAGAAGTAATTTTCTTTTCAGAAAAGAGAGTGGTAATATGGAGATTCCTCAAAAGACTAGGGGTGGAACCACCATATGACCCAGCCATACCACTCCTAGGTATCTTTCTGAAAGAATTAAAGTCAGAATACTACAATGATCCATACATACCCATGTCTACAGCAGCACAACTCACAACAGCCAAATTATGGAACCCACCTAGGTGTCCATCAACAGATGAATGGGTAAAGAAAATGTGGTCTAGACACACAATGGAATTTTACTCAGCCATAAAGAAGAACAAAATGATGTCATTTGCGGGGAAATGGACGGAACTAGAGAATATTCTGCTAAGTGAGATCAGCCAGTCTCACAAAGTCAGGGGTCATCTGTTTCTCTCCTATGTGGAAGCTGGGGAGAAAATAGGAAACAAAAGGGACTTCAGTCAAATGAGAGAGGCCGTAGAACAGTGGGAGGGGCTGGGGAGGGAGGAGGGGAGGGGGAAAGGAGGACTGAGGAGGGAACATTCAAATAACACTATGTCCACACGTGAAGGCATCACTACCGACCTCACTAACGTGTGCGGGGCGGGAGAGGGAGGGAGGCGGGATACGTGCCGTGCGCATGTATGTTTGTGTCATTTTGAACCTCACCACGATGTGTAACAACAATGCAGCAACCAAAGTATAAAAAAGGGGGGTTAAGTCAAAGAAGTTTGGGAACGTCTGGCACTTGGAAGTTGTTCCCACTCCACTTTCTGTGAACAGGTGTCAGCAAATCAGGTCCACCAAATCCTGCCCCTCAAGCTGAGAATGCAGAGTGGCCTGACACTTGTACGTGATGGGGCATCAAAGACGACCAGGTCATGAGCCGTGAAAACGATATGCAAGTCAAATCTGTGTCCGTCCAGGGAGTTCTACTGGAACCTCTGAAGTGTGTTCTGCAGCAGTGGGCTGGCTGCAACAAAGCCAGAGAGCGGGGCGGGCACGGGGCAGGTGTTCCGTTTCTTCTTCTGTGGCCCCTCACAGAAGAGAAAAGCCGCGCCGTCCATGGGTAGAGGGATCAAGTCCAGAACTTAGGACGGAGAGGGTGCCGGACCAGGGCCCACAGGGCTTAGCACGGTCATAGCTCTCGGCGAGAGCAGGGCTGCTAGGAGGAATTGGGCCGCCCAGCTCCACCCAAGCAAGACCTCGTCACCTGATGGCGCCCGTCTGCAGGGAGCTTCCCGCCAGCCTGCTTGGGTGACTGTCACGTGACTCTACTTCCATTGTATGAACACTTCCATTTACTCACTAGCAAGATCACTTTGAAATTAAGCGCATGGAAATACTGTTGCAGGGTAGACAGATATTCCTAAGTCAGAAAAAAGAAGTCTCATGACTATTTTCTGAAGACTTCCATGTTTTCTTCTATTCAAAGCATTTAAAATGCCACGTGTTGACAACACAGAAAACACGTGCGGCTCTTATCTTTCAACTCCTAGTCTTCTCTACTATGATGATCAGCATTGTAATATACTAACAACATTATAAAAATGAACTCATTATAAAAGCAAATGCTGCTATGGTTTCCTCTAGAAAATGTACTTCCAGGAATCTATTTTGAGGAAATAACAAGAGATCGTGGCGAAGATTTATGTGTCAAGATGTTGATCTCGGCATTATTTGCAATATTTAAATTTAGAAACAAGCTAATAGCCAAGAATGTGGAATAACTAAATTAATTGTTGCACTGCTCAGCAACAAAATATCATTTGAAATTATTTTTAATTTTTTACTGGGGATTGAACCCAGGGACATTCTACCCCTGAGCTATATCCTCAGCCCCATTTTTTAAAGTAGGGTCTCACTTAAAGTTGCTGAGGCTGGCCTCAAACCTAAGATCTTCCTGTCTCAGCCTCCCAAGTACTGGGATGACAGGAGTGTGCCACAGTGACTGGCAGGAAAAAAAACCAACTTTTAATTATTATTTTATATTAAGAAGAGTAAGGACATTTTAAAACACTTTCAATAACCATGTATAAAATGGAAAACTGAAGCATCAATGTGTTGCCCCTGTATTCCTGACAAACATGCATTAGCGTTTGTAGGGCAGTCTTAGAAGTTTTCACTTGGAAGATATTGTCTATAATTACTCAAAGAATGAGGTTTATAATTGAATACGTCCTTTGCCCCAAATCCACAAGCATTTGATTCTCTTGCTAAAATAATTGGTTTCAACAAATTGGTCCATTTGAGTTTTTTCCCTTCCATTTGAATGCTTTTAAAAAAGCAATGGAATTAATTATCACACACATGATCAGGACTAGAGTCAGAAGTCACTGAACTCACGCAGTGACTGAACCGCTCCGGCCCGGAGCCCAGCCAGTCCCAGCAGAGGCCAAGGCCCTGAAGTGGCCGCCCATCGGGAACCGCGATGTTCTAGGCAGCCAAAGGTCTCCCCCTCTGGTTAGTGACACCCCTGTGCTCCTCTCTGGGCACCTGCTCACCCCAGTTTCATTTTCCTAATTCTTCCAGGAGTGCCAGGGGGCGTGGGTCACACGGTAAAGACCAGCTGAGCCCCACGGGTCCCTTCCCTCCGGCTGGGGTACTTTCCCAGGGCAGGTGTGGATTGGGAGAATATTTAATGGGGATGGCACCCCAGGGGTGAGCAGGACTCCCACGGATCAGAGTTGGGTTCAGACCTTCGGCGAGTCTCCAAAGGCTAATTGGAGTCCCCACCCGAGGCAGGTTCACCCCTCCAGCGCCCATGGGGTTCCTCAGAACCAGCCAGCTCAAGCTCTCTGCTGGTGCTTGTCATCTGCAGGAACATTCAGGAAGCTTCCAGAGCCAGGACTCAACAGAGGAGGCCAGAGCAGCTGCATGCAGGTCCCCACGCAGCCTCCACCCGCACACGCGTTGCACACGTAGGGACAAGTGCAACACGCGGTGGCTCTGCGGGGTGGTAGGATGATGAAAAATGTTTGCTCTCAGTGAATCTCTTCTTTGTGATACCACTATGTACAAGAGACCGCCGACTGGAAAGCACATTATTCTTATGTAGTAGTGAGAAAAAAGCTGCCAAAAAATTCGCTGTATTGCTAATTCTAAAAATATATTCTAATTTAGTTGTTGACATTTTTAAATAAAAAATGTGACATTTTCCCCCAAGAAATTCTATTTCTCATGAGTTAATGTGGCCAAAAAAATAAAATTATGTTCAATGTTTAAATTCTCACAAAGGACTTTCTAAAATATTTAGGATAAGTTGGGTTGGTCAGTTTTCTCTTTGATTACTAGTAAAAAACAAAACTGTGACATTAATATAGACCAGAGGAACATTCCAGAAGGCCCACCTGGTAGAAGGGCTCTGGGACTCCAGTGATAATTTTCAAGAACACACAGTCTCTCATATTTAGCCTCCTAAGATTAAGCTATTGAATTTGATAGCCATACACTAATTTGTCATATATGTGCGTAAACACTTGTGGATATTTTTAGCTTTTAAACCTCTATCTGTGTACCTGCAGATGGAGCAAGAAATGCAAAAACTGGACATATTCCCAGGAATCTTGGTATCCTAATTTGGAATCTGTAGACTTAAGAATTAGATGTATACCTCCTACTTAATCCTTTAACTTATCTGGCTTTCTTTTTTATATTTTATTGGTGCGATATAATTATTAATCACAGCGAGAGTCAGCGCGACACAAACATACGTGCACGCAGCGCTTGTATTCCCCTCCGTGTGCCCTCCGCCTCCCCCATACACATTAGTGAAATTGGTAGTGTTACCCTCATACATGGACGGAGCATTATTTGAGGTGTTCCCTCCCTCGATCTTCCTTCACCCCTCCCCACCTCCCTCCCCCACCCCTTCCTCTATTCTGCTGGTCTCTGTCTCCGTTTACCCTACGTCCCTTTTGCTTCCTATTTCTGTTCTAGCTTCCACATATGAGAAAACACTGACTTTCTGAGACCGGCCGATCTCACTTAGCAGAGTCTTCTCTAGTGCCATCCGTTTTCCTGCACATGACAGCATTCTATTCTTCTTTCAAGCCCAGGACCAAATGGATTCCCAGGTGGTTTCTAATTTATCTTCCTTTCTTAACTTTTAAAGGCTTCAGTGATGGTGTCCTTAAAGGACTTGGTAGAAATCATCTTTCCTCAATGGACCAAAGCCCTTCTAAACGAAGGTCCAGCTACCAGAGCCCGTGGTTTATCAAACACGAATTCTAGGCCGTCATCAGAATGGGAGGTTAAGCCAGGCAAGGTGGTACGTGCCTGTCATCCAGGTGAACTTCCCTGTCCTGGGGTCAACGCCTAGGCCAGTCCGGGGACTTTCCTTTAGTCGCCATCGGTTATCAGCGCAGTCCCAACTTCTATTCAGAATGGCCGCATCCTGACATTAATCACAACTCTCCCCTTGACGCAGGTCGTGTCCTACCTCGATGCCAGTGCAGCAGGCCTTCCGGGAAGCGTCTTCCCTCCCCCTCTCCCTCCTCGGCTGACTAACAGCCTTTGGGGACAGAGAGCAGGGAGGGGTCTGTGGAAAGAGGAGCAGCAATCCTGGAACGATCCCACTAGCTGGCTTTGTCTTTCTGGTCTGAAGGACGTTAGAAACTCGCTCTTCCGTGCTTTCTGGAGCATCGCCCTGCCGCAGCGGGGCCTACGTGGGTCCAACTCCAGGGACAGAGCCACTTTCACCCAGGGCCCCCTCTGCCCAGCTTCTCCTGTGGCTCGCACCCACAGTCTCCATGCTGGAATCTCATGGTCCCTACACATGGTCAGCTCGGGCAGGTCTCCAGTGGGCTCCGGGCCTGCCTCAACTCCCAGAGGCTGCCTCTGCGCCTCCCCTGGGGGAAACCCTGGCTGCATGCAGGAGCAGCTGCCCCTCGTGTGGTCTCTGCTGCCAGGGCAGAGTCCTTCATGCAGGAGAAAAACGAAAGGCCGCCATGTCTACCAAATTCCTAAGGCACTAATGGGTGGCACTAGTCTAGAAGGCCCTTCTGCCAGCACCAGGTGGGGTGGCTGGGTCGCACAGCATAACTTTCTCCATAGTGTTTGTTTGCCCCTCAAAAGGGCCTCCCAGAACTCCTGCTACCTGTCTCTACACTGGCAGAGCACCTGAAGAACCTCCCCACTGAGGCCCAGGAGTTACGAAACCCAATTCTGCTGAATCACACATCTAGAGGAACCAGTGGATACTGGGTGCCAGACACGCACTGCCCTATCTCGCAAAGCCGAGGTAATAAGAAACCCATTTTCACATCCTATCTCGGTCTTCAACTGGAAACAATGACATAAGAGCCATTCACTGTAAGCGTGACCAAAGTATTTTGAAAATGAATAAAAAAAATACATCAAGTAGCTGGGCACACCAGCACATGCCTGCAATCCTCCCAGCACTTGGGAGGCTGAGACAGGAAGATCACGGATTTGAGGCGAGCCTCAGCAACATACCAAGATCCTCAGCAGCTTAGTAAGACCCTGTTTCAAAATTTAAAAAAAAAAATTAAAAGACCTGGGGTGTAGGGTAATAACAGTAAAAGAAATAAGTAGAACAGAGACAAAAGGAAGGGCAAGGGAATCAAATATTAACCACAAGTTCCACATCCTTTTCCAGGCCTGTCCCTCCCTAAGCCAGTCTCTCTCCCAGATCCATCACCCCCAAATTTCTGGGAAATCTGTAAATCTGAAACCTAACCATACATTCACTGGCTTATGATAATTACCTTGTGCACCAATAAACCCACCAATAAATAGATTTAGCAAACAGAGATACAATATTTCAAGAAACCTATAATTTGGGGGACTTTCCATCATTACCTACTGATCAGATAGTGGTGACCCAGTGAGTGTAAGGACCCTGGGAACAAGAAGCCCACCATAAACCATCTAGTGAACCCCAGGCTGGTGCCACCCCGCCACACACCAGGCTGCCTTTAAAAGAGGACCCGAGAACCCTCAAACACAGCTCTTATTCTCAAGATGACCCACATTCTCCCTTGGATGTATATTAATCCCTTGCCTTCCTAAATAAACCTCTGTGCCTCTTAAGTAAGTAAATAAATAAATGCAAATGGGCTTATCAGTGAGTATAAGTTGCCCCAAAAGTCCAGAAACAGACTTCACAGTAGCTGGATACATTATAAAAAAATTCCATTTTTAGCCTTTCAAAATACTAGACTACTAGTATTCATGAAGTCGAATCATTAATATATCACCATGAATCTGGGTGAACGTTCCTCGGGGTGGGAGGGCCCCTAAAAGTCATCTCGCTGAACTTCCCATCGCATCCCTAAACCCTTCCACCCCTCCAAGACGAGGGAACTGTGGGCCTCCCAAGATAACATGCCACCTTGGGAGATCTTTGAAGGGTAAGAAGTGCCTCCTTATGGGCTCCAAACCTCTTTGCCCCTCCTTCTAATCACCCGGTCCTATTCCATCCACAGGTCGCAGAAGACACATCTCGCTCTTGGCACTGGGAGCCCTGATACACCTGAGGCGCTCACCGCAGCCTTCTCCTCTGGTGGCCACTGCCTGTCCCCCTCACTGCTCAGGACGCCAGGAGTCTCCACTCTTCATAGCTCCTTGCGACAGTCTTTGTCCCCTTCAAAGGTGGCCCCAGAGCTGGCGGTGGTGAACCATTCAAGAGCGGGGCCAGCTGTGCACTGACTATCTAGGCTTAGCGACAGCCCAGGCGAGGCAAGGGAGCTCCTTCCAGACGCCTGGGCATTTCACCTGCCTCTCTGTTGTGGCTGTTCTAGGACACTGAATTATTGCTCCAGCCATAGCCAGAGCCCCCAGACAGCCCCATGGTGCAGACGATCACATGCCCTCAAGCACTGAACCAGGCTGCCCTTCTGATTTTTCAGCCAACCATGCGAGGGAGGGGCAGAAGCCCCGAGGCTCCCATGCGGTGGGCGATCTTTTCCTCTCTCTGTCATGAGGTGGGCAGTGCCCAGCTCCAGGGCTGCAGCCAAGCTGCCGTAAATACGGAGCACAAGTGAGACCTCAACCTTGCTGTCGCGAACCCCAGAGACGGTGGTATGTCCTGTACCTCCTTCTTCGGGGATTGCTCTTCTCCATCGCAGTTGACCGGATCCTGGCATCCTAGGTGTAAGCTGGCTTGGCTGTGGACTCCCCAGGCATGGGGACCCCAACAGGGCCATGAAGTGTGCTCTGTGAGGAAGTGTGCTCTGGAGGGAGTGCGAAAGGGCTGCGCTTGCCATGGGATTTGCCCATGCCCTTCACCGAGCGAGAGACAGCTTGGTGGAGAACAAGAGCAGCATGGAAGGAAACGGCCAAGAAAGGGTGAAGAGGAGACCTGGACTCAGCCCTGCCATGACCGAGGGCGCACAAACACAGAGCTCACTGTCTTTCAGCAAGACTTGGTTTTGTTTCAGAAACTTTTAACCAAGAAAAAAAAAACTGTTAACAGTGATAACACTGCAAACCAAAATTGACCTGCGTTTCCTGTTTGACACCCAGTGTCCAAACTGGAAGGGAACTTGAAAATCAAACTTGTCTCTCTACCCTGTAGACCACACAGCAAACAAACTATTCTAAATCGATAACACGTCCTACTTGTAAAGTATGCCCATGGGTTTTTAATATTATTTTAATACTTTTATTGGTGAATTGTAATTATACCTCATGGCGGGGTGGAGGGCGAGGGCCGCAGTGCTTGGTGTCCCCCTCCGCACCCCACCCGGCTCCCCAGTCTCCCTGTATGTGTTGGTGAGGTTGGTAGCGACGCCTTCACATGGACATAACAGTATTGACTGTTTCCTTCTTCATCCTCCTTCTTCCCTTCCCCCTCCCGCCCCAGACCCCTGCCACTGTTCTACCGGGTCCTCTCCTCCTTGATCTGAAGCCCCTTTTGTTTCCTATTTTCTCTCGAGCTTCCACATGAGAGAAAACACACGACCCATGGCTTCCTGGGACTGGCTCATCTCCTGTGGATACCGAGTCGTTTTGTCTCAGGAACGTGTCCCGATCATGACACGTCCACACTTGGAGCTACCACCTGACAAATACCTCTAGAGCTGTTTAGCCCCTTCCCCCTGCTTCCTATAAGCTCTGAACGCTTTAGGTGGGAGGTTTTGACAAAATAGGAAGGGACAGCCATTACCAAAATGACTAGCACCGTCGACATACCGCTTGGGTTCCACCCGCATGACCCGCAGGAGCCCGGAAGTGAGGCGGGATGGGCATTCTAACACTGCCTGCCCCTGGATTGCCCGAAGTAGGGAATATTTTGCTGAATGCCAGCATTTCTTGAGGTTTGACTGTAAAGCTCTACAACTGTATAAAAATGATGTTATAAAACGTAGGCAAAATTATGTTGGACGACAACCAGCAACACATTTAGATTGATCCTCTCTCCAGGAAAGATTCAGCGGGAAACATCAGCGGCCTAATGGACCACACTCCTTCCCGAACAGTCTAATCGCTCTTCTGCGGGGTGTCTGGCTAATGTAGGTCATTCCAAGGGTTTACCAGAAACACAAAAGCCTTCTGTTTACTTGAGATGTTTAAGTTTTAGCTTTTGGCACAAGGGAGGAAAAGTCATTCCTGAATAAATTTTTAAACTTTCTTTTGTTCACTGTGCTTAAACATATCATAAAATGCTACCCTAGGTCCCAACTAACATGGGAGCTGTTTCTCACAGCAGGCCTCTCCTCACGACCGTCCAGGGCCTGCCTTGCTCTCTCGCATGTACACCACGGAAGGAAGGTGGATGCAGCGACAGCCTTCCCAGATAAAAACTGCCTCACAAAGAGACCGCCACTTCATCTGTCCTGAAGCGTCCTTGGGGAAGAGATGGCTTAGAATGGTTTGGGGGAGATGGCTTCTATTTATTTTATATTTTTATGAAGAGTTAATGTGATTTGGCTCAGAAACAAAGCATCTCAGGAACTATCCTGAGTCCTGAGGAGATGAACCATGTGGAGTTCTCGACTGAGAACTAGACGAAGCTTCAGTTTAACAAAAACCGCTTTTGTTCACTTCATTAGCAATCAGGGAAATACGAATCAAAACTATACCTTAGCTCCAGTTACAATGGCATGCATTAAGAATACAAATAATAAAGCTGGGCGTGGTAGCACACACTTGGAATCGCAGTACTAGGGAGGGTGAGACAGGAGGATCGCAGGTTTGAAGCCAGCCTCAGCAACTTAGTAAGACTCACAGCAACCTAGTGAGACCCTGTTTCAAAGCAAAAACCGGAAATGGCTAGGGGTGTAGTTTGGAGGTAGAATGCCCCTCGGTTCAACCCCAGTAGCACACAAACACAAAAAAGAATACAAATAATAATAAATGCTGGCGAGGATGTGGGGAATTGGAGCTCTTACACTCTGTTGGTGGGAGTGTAAATTGGTACAACCGCTAAGGAGATCAGTGTGGAGGTTCCTTAAAAGCCTGGACTGGATCCACGAGGCATAGGAGATACAGCACCTTCAGTTCCCCAAAGAACAGAAGTCAAAACACTACAGTAATCCATGCACACCATGTTTATAGCAGCACAACCCACAAGAGCCGAATTATGGAACCAACCTAGGTGTCCATCGACGGATGAATGAATAACAAAAATATGACATAGGTACACACTGGAATTTTATTCAGCCATAAAGAACACAATTATGTCATTTACAGGAAAACGGATGGAACCAGAAAATATTATGCTAAGCGAGTCTCAGAAAGGCAAGGGTCCTATGTTTTCTCTCATATGTGGAAGCTAGAGAGAAAAAGGGAAACAAAAGGGACTTTAGCTGAATGAAGAGACTAGAAGAATAATGGAAGGGGGTAGGGGAAAGGAGGACTGAGGAGGAAACAGTTCAAATAATGCTAAGTAAGCCCATGTATGAAGGGATCACTCCCCAGCTCTGCAGTATGTGAGGGGCAGGGCAGGAGCAGGGCGGGATCCGCACAGAATTACACCAAGTGCTGTGAACAATACGCTCAGATCACGTTGAACCTCACTGCAATGTGTAAGTACAGTGCACCAGTAAAAGTGTAAAGCAAAAAAGAAAAGTAAAATAATAATAATAGATGCTTCATAATTATGGTTGTTGGATGGGAAAAAATTAAAACCCTTTTGCTGGACCACCCAGAGTACTTTTCTCTGAACTCAATCATGGCAGTTTTTCACAACCATTTGGATTACATACGTGTGTGTGTGTGTGTGTGTGTGTGTGTATGTGTGTGTGCATGTGTGTGTGTGGGGGGGTTAAACACCTACCCATTTCTGTGTGTGTTGTGTGTGTATGGTGGGGGGGGTACTGGGATTGAACCCAGGGGCATTTTATCTCCAAGCTACACCCTCAGCCCTTTTTAAAAAAATATTTTGATTTGAAACAGGGTTTTGCTAGGTTGCTGAGAGTCTTGCTAAGTTGCCGAGGCTGGTCTCAAACTTGTGACCCTCCTGTCTCAGCCTCCCAAGTAATGGGATTACAGGTATGCATCACTACACCAGCTCTACCCACTTATTTTCAAGAGACAACACATTTTTATGATAAGAGGTTGATATTACACACCCCATGGGGTTGTGAGAATTAAATGTATGTAAAGGATTTCGAATATTATGTTGCGCATTATAAATGCAATAAAAATGGCTGTTCTTCTTACTATTTTACTTTAAAATATTACTATACATGTTCTTATACTTGCCAAATATGCCAGAAGGCATTATGGAATTACTGACAATCAGGAATTCTGAAGGAAAACAATAAACTGAAAATAACCAGGTTAATACTTAACCGTTTGAATAAAATAAGATATGACAATCTGGTATCCAAGAGAATGTTTTCTGGCTTCTCTACAAAGTAAAATATTCACTCAGTTGCATTGACTCTTGCAGAAGAAGTCTCTAAAATTTTTTTTTTTTTTTTTTTTTTTTTTTTTTTTTT
>PVJS01045675.1:0-16140 GCA_004027185.1 Glis glis
TTTTTTTTTTTTTTTTTTTTTTTTTTTTTGGAACAGGGTCTCACTAAGTTGCTGAGGGTTTCATTAAGTTGCAGAGGCTGGCTTCAAACTTGTGATCCTCCTGTCTCAGCCTCCCAAGTACTGGGAACGCAGGTGTGCATCACTGTGTCCAGCTCAGCCACCAGCACCTGGACCCCAAGGACAAGTCTGTGCACCAGCCGTGTTCATGCGGGAGCCCTGACCCTTCAGGGGACTCCATGGTCTGAAGCCTCTTTAAGGGAGAGTGTCTGTTCTAGATTATTAGATCCTCAGGCCCTTTTGGAAGGGTCCAGTCACCCCAACAGTGGCACCCCCATCATGTCCACAATCTTCACACTGTCCTACAGTCATTACTATACCCAGCTGTGGAGACCGCTGGCTGGAAACGGCTCGAGGGTGGGGACCCCATTCACCAGGGGGGCCCTGCACCAGCTAGAGGCCAACTAAGGTATGTGCACAAATCTGGGGGTACCCGCCCTCCCCCTGCACCACTGCAGCCCAGGGGCAGCAGGCTGGCATGGTGACAGGCATAGTTACCTCTGCAGTGGTGGCTCTCTCCCCTTCTTCCCCTGTCACACCAGGCTCGCCCTGGGAAGCAAGTCACAGTCAACACCCTGGGCGAGGCGGGGACCTCTCCACCCAATCAGGCAGGGAGCCCCGGGCAGGCAGGGCCTGGGGACTGAGGCTGGGCCGGGACTCCTGCTCTGGGGTGAGAGGAGCAGGGGAGGCCTCGGCCATGCCCTCTGTACAGCCTGGCACGGGAGGTGTGTAGGGTCTTCTGCCTTTGGGGGCAGAGGGGAGCCAGGCTTGGAACCTGCAAGCTCATGTCTAGGCTCTTCCAGGGATTGAGGAAGTTGTGGGCCTCTCGGGACTCCGCTCCCCTGTCTCTAAAATGGGGCCAGTAAATGCCAGTTTCACACAATAACATCTATGTGGCCAGTGACTACTGTGTGACTTTGAGCAAGTTTCTCTACCTCTCCGTTCTTCCATTTTCTCATCCCTACAATTTGAGTTATAATAGTACCTATCTCATAGTCATTAGGAGGATTAAGTGGATTAATATTCATCTTTAGCTTGGATTAGAGCCTGGCTCCTGGAAGTGCCATCAAAGTGGTCAGTGTTGTTATTCGTCACTAGACAAAAGCACCGGAGGAGGCACACCTGTGGAGGCTGACACACCTGAGTTTAAATCCTGGCTCTACTGTCGCATAGCTGTGTGACCCTGGGCAAGTTCCTTAACTTCGCTGAGCCTTAGATGCCAGTTCTGGCCAATGAGGATAATAAAGCGAGGTCTCACTGGGTAGCTGTGAAGCTTAAATACACAATGGACCAAGACCACTTCCACTGTGCCAGCACACACTAGAGCAGGTGTTCAGCTCAGCAGAGATCCATCCGTCCATCCCTGCCCGCCACCTCTGAAGTAAGGCCTGGGCAGGAAGGAAGTGCCTGCTTCCGTGGTCCTGGAGAGCAGAGTCGAGACTCATAAATTCTTGTTTCCAAGAAGGGCCACCAGAGGCCAGCTCTCTCAGCCTGTGATTTCTGGGAGGTTCAGAGGAGACTTTCCAGGTCACACAGTGTGTTAACCGGCGACCTCAGGCCACACAGCACAGTTATATAAAGTCCCAGGCCACAGAACTTGTGAACTCAGGGGTCCAGGCCTCCAGTAGAGGCCCCAGGGTCCTCACCTGACGCACCCCCAGGCCCCAACAAGAGGCTATTTCTGCCCTGGTCTCTCCACCAGATCACCCCTTCTCTGTTTGAACAGCTCAGTCTGCACTTGGTTAGCCCCGTTCCCTCCCCCTGCCCCTTCCTGGCTGGACTAGACGAGGCCATGTTAAGGGAGACTGCAGGCTGTACTCAGGCAAGGGCACCCAGGACAGACCCCACCCCCAGTACTCCGGGCCTGCACGGGAGCCGCTGCCCTGGGGGAGCCCCGGTGCCCAGGTTCACCACGCAGCACACACTTACAGAGGGCCCCACCACGCCCTGCTCGCCAGCCAGGCCCTGCAGAGAATCAAACAAGGGGTATGAGGCCCCCTGCCCTGGCGGGCTGCGGTCTCCATCCCACCCGCTCTGGTTCTCAGGTCTGAAAAGGGGACTGTGTAGGGAAACCAAGGCCAGCCTTGAGGGTCTCCTGGGTCTGGGAGCTCCTCCAAGGCTGGCGGATGACCTTGGGCTCAGCTGGGGGCCATCTTCTCACCTGCACATGGGCGGAGGGACACTGCTCCCAAAAATCTAGAGGCCGTGCCTATTGTCTCCTGGGTCCTACTTCCTGAGTGACTCATGATGGTAAGAGGCTTGGCTCCTTCTGCCCTAGGGGGACAGTGGTTCCCCCCACAACCCTCAAGCCACACCAGAGATGAACAAGTCCTTACCTGGGATCCAGGTGTTCCTGGGGGTCCTGGGGGACCATGCGGTCCTGGGGGACCTGCAGGCAGAGTCACCTATGGTCACCTGGGGCCAGAGAAGCATACTGCCCCCCCCCATAGGCTCTGGAGCAGGAAATTCCCAGCTTTCCTGCCCTGCACCTGTGCCCTGGGTCTGTCTCCAGGGACAGCAACTGAAGCTTTGTTGACAGGAGGGGAAGGTGAATGTTCTCTGGGCAGCCTCATCCTCAGGGCACAGAGCCACACCTCATGCCCTGTCCTAAACCTCCATCCATCCCCTCTCCCACACCCCTGTCCCCTCTCCTACACCTCCAACCCTCTATAACCACCATCCCCTCTCCTACACCTCTAGCCCTCTACTAACCACCATCCCCTCTCCTACACCTCCAGCCCTCTACTAACCACCATCCCCTCTCCTACACCTCCAGCCCTCTACTAACCACCATCCCCTCTCCTACACCTCCAGCCCTCTACTAACCACCATCCCCTCTCCTACACCTCCAGCCCTGTCCCGCACCTCCATCCCCTGTCCCACACCTCTGTCCCTGGCTCACACCTCCATCCCCTGGCTCACACCTCCATCCCCTGTCCCACACCTCCGTCCCCTGTCCCACACCTCCGTCCCCTGGCCCACACCTCCATCCCCTGTCCCACACCTCCATCCCCTGTCCCACACCTCCGTCCCCTGGCCCACACCTCCATCCCCTGGCCCACACCTCCATCCCCTGGCCCACACCTCCGTCCCCTGGCCCACACCTCCATCCCCTGTGCTGTACCTCTGTCCCCACTCCTACACCTCCATCTCCTGTCCCACACCTCCATCCCCTGTCCTACACCTCCATCCCTCTCCTATACCTCCATCCCCTGTCCCACACCTCCATCCCCTGCTCCTCCTCCCTGGGCCTCAGACGCTAGGAGATGAGGTGGGGAGCTCGACTGCCCTCCACACCTGGCCACACAGCCTCCCTAAAGTCTGCCTCACATTGGTCCCATCCTGGAACCCAGGATGCAAACCTCCCTAGATGGTTCCTCCTGCCTGGGTTGTGGTGCAGCCTGCTGAGCATGCGCCCTCCGTATGGCCACCCAGAGTGAGCTTTGAGAAATGCTCACCCAGTTGGATCCCTTTCAGAGCTCCCGAAGTCCTCAACCAGGCCCCTCTCCACCCTCACCCCCAGGGGCCCTCCTGGAAAGGTCCTCCGCTTGGCGTCTTTCCAGCGCTGTCCCTTCATCCAGGAGCTTCCCCATCCCTCCACTGCTGGGTGCTCTTTTGGGGGAGGGTCTTGGAGTGTCACTTCCTCTGAGAAGCCTTCCCAGCACCTACCCCCAGAGTCTAGGCACATCCCTGACATGGGCCAGCTGCCACCCGTAGCCACTGTAGGTTACATGACTGTCTCCTCCATGGGGGTGGGGGGCACGGCCATCAGGACTCAGTGTAGCTACAGAACAAACACCTCCCTCCAGCCCAAGCCCACCTGAGAGGACAGTCATCCCGAGCACCTCCCGAGCCTGCTGCCTCTCCTCCCTCAGCACCTGCTCAAATGTCACCTTTCCAGTAAGGCCCCTTCACTCCTCCCCGGGCCTCCCCAACTCTGCCTCTCACTTGTCGCTTTTAGACCCTGTCCAAGTGACTTGGGCCAGGTGTGCTTGGTCTGCCTCCTCTGCTAGAATGCCCGCCCATGCGTTAGATGACCACATTTGCCATTTTGTTTGTCTGAGTGTCCCAGGAACCCAGGGCGCTGCCCAGCACGTAGTAAGCACCCAGTGAATGTTTGTGGACTTGCACAGAGGATCGAGTGAATGACGAGGTGACAGCTGGCTTGCCCATGGGCCTTGGCCATTTGCTGGTGGAACCCCTGGGGTGTGATGTGCACACAGCTGGGCCAGGTGGTCAGCGAACCTCTGCCCCACACTCCTCCCCAGCCTGGGTTCCTACCCATCCAGCTGGGGGCTCTACCCTCCCCTGGGCTCTCCTTTCTGCTGCCCATTGTACCCCACCAGCTCCCCCGCCCCCCTACCCCGTGCTGAGCCCACGCTGCCCCTTGGGCCTGGGCCCCACAGACCCTGGTGCGTCTCCCACTCCGGCACCTGCAGGGGCAGCCTGGAGCCGCTTCCCTGGGGTGTCCTGTTCCAGCAGAATCACTTGGCCACAGGGCAGCGAGGGCAGACGCAGCCCCTTCCGAGGCCATGGACCCCTGACTCGCTATGCCCAGGAGCAGGTCCTCAATCCAGCCAGTGTTGCTGTCCTATCAACCCACTTACCTGGGGGGCCAGGGGGACCCCGGGGGCCTGGGATACCCGCCAGCACTGTGTCCAGGACGGCAGGGGCCAGCTGGGAGTCGCCATCTGTGGAAGAGCAGAGCAGAGCCACCAGTGGTTGGGCAGGACAGAGCCGGCCATGCCAGGGGGTGGACCAAGGCGGCAGCGCCCACGCCCTGGCCCCGCAGCAGCCCCGGCAGCAGACAGCTCCCACTGCTCAGCGTGCACGGGGAGGCCCAGGCAGTCACAGGGCAGGGAAACCATCGGCGCTTCACATTAAATGCCAATTCCTTCTAGGACATTCTAGGCCCTCCGGACTCTGGGCCTGCCTGCACTTCCCCCATGCCCCAGGCTGGCACTCTCTTCCAGGCTCGGCCCCACACATCCGCCCTGACGCACCCACCAAGCCTTCTCCAGGAAGCCCTCCCTGCCCACTTTGGGGTCACACTGCGGGGTGGGGTGGGTCTCACTGATCACCCTTCTCCCGTGGCCCTCTAGGATGAGGCCCCTGAACCATCCCCAGAGCCCTGCCAACTGTCTGGGATGGGGAGACTGCCTGGGCCCCGCCCTGTGCACTCAGGAACCCGTGGGACCGTCTCTTGGTGGGTAGGCCTTCTGCAGGGGTGCAGACCCCAAGCTACCCCCCGCTGAGCATCCATGCTCTTCCCACGCACACCCCAGCCCTCCAGGAAGGCCGCCTCCCTTGGGGACTCCGAGGGGCCCTGGGCACAAGGGTGGGAATGGACAGCGCCAGGCCCAGACCAGGACAGGTAGGAGCAGATGGCTAGCTCCTGAAGGCTCAGGGGTGCAGGCCACCGACCCCCGAGGCCACCACATACTCAAGGGCATCATCTGTTTTCTCCCTGCCCGGGGGCTTCCTTCCTGGGGCAGTGGGCACAGAGTTAACCCTTGCTGTTCCTCAGCCCTGCCGCCTGCCGCTGGGCCCCTACACTTGCGGAGCACAGCCTGAGCCCCGTCCTGCCTGGGAATGAGCCCTCCTCCTGGTGCAGACACCCTCCCAGAAATTCAAGTTTCAATCTCCAGAGCGGCTGAGTCAGGGAATACGACCATCCTACTCTACAGATAGGGAAACAGTCTGGGATTAGAGCAGTGGGGTTCAGGTGCAAGTCAGATGAGGGCTGTGCTGCCTGGGGGACAGAAGCCTGAGCAGAAAGGTGGTTGAGGTTTCTGGGACAGCTGACGAAGAGGTCCCTACCACCCCTGCGATGCCCAGGTGTCGCTGACCCACCCTCTCCTCCCGAGTTTAAAGCTATCCCATCTCCCTCTGAACACCCCTGCCCAGTTCTGGGCACTCAGCTAGAAAGGGCACTCCTCTCATTGCTCACCAGCCCCCTCTGCCTGGCGGGCCGCTGCCTCGCTGTCCCCGAGACCCGGAGTCTTTGTCCCCACGCTCCCTGGGCCCCACATGGGAGCAGGCATTTCCGTGCGTTCGGGCCCCTTGGAGCAGCCCAGGCCCTGAGGCGCGTGGCCGTTTTTCCTCACAGCTGTGTCTGACACATAGCAGACACCCAGCGAACCTTGCTGAGTGACCTGCACTGGGGGGACTGACTTGTAGGACGATGACCTCGGCGGGGCAGCTACGCCAGGTGGGAAACTGAGGCCCGGCCAGCTCAGAGTCCTTGGGGCTGGGATCAGGGCCCAGACACAGGGAGCTGAGCACTGAGGCAGGGACAGGTCACCCTGGAGACAGGAGTGGGATTGGGGTTAGGGTTAGGTTAGTGTCCCCGGAACCCCAGGGGACACTCTGCCAGGGCCAAGCCTTGGGCCCAAGCTGATTCGTCCCTGGCGGGATCTTGGCTTCCCTGGCATTCGTCCACAAGTCCAACTCCACCCCCAGATGACTGCGTGGCTGGGTCTGCCCACCCCGCCCTCAGAGTGTGGCACTCACTGTCTCTGTCTGGAGGCGGCTGCAGGGAGTAGAGGACGCCCTGGGGGCTGCTCGGTGAGAGGCCTGGGCTGCCTGCTGGACCAGGGGGCCCTGGGGGGCCGGGGTGCCCCATCTCTCCAGGAAGCCCACGGGGCCCTGGTGGCCCCAAGAGTCCTACAATGGGGAAAAGAGGAGTCATCGTGAGTGCTGAAGCCTGGTCACCGAGACATTACAGATAGGGAAACTGAGGCCCTGAAGGGGATGGAGTTGGCCAGGGTCATGTCATGGCCTCTTGACCCACAGTCTTCCTGGAGGAGGGCTCAGGGTATACATGAGATGGCTTCTCCTTCCCAGTCCAGTATAGAGGGGACCCTGGGGGCAGCGGGGACGGAGGCCAGGAAGTAGGGACAGCAGGAGCAGTGGAGGCTCTGGCCAGATGCCTGTGACCTCCTGTAGAGCTCAGCTCTGGGGCAGGGACACCAAGGAGGGGCTGCCAGCCTCGGCCAGGGGTCACCCCCTGCAGGACCTTGGAGGAAATGATGTCCCTGGAGGTCATTAAAGTGGCTGAGGACAGTCCCCTGGCCTTTGGCAGCCCATGTCCACACCCAACATTCCTCGTAGACTCTTCCCCCTGCAGCCCAAGCCTGGGGCGGGGAAGGGAAGGAAGGAGCCAAGGTCTCCCCAGCAAGAAGAGGGTGTATGGCACACCTCACCTGCTTGGGTAGGGGAGAGACCCCAGCCCTTTCTTTCAGGGGGTGACAGCAGGTTGGGGGGTCCTTACCGGGAGGCCCCACTGGGCCCTTCTCTCCTGCCTGGCCCCGGTCACCTTTGGAGCCTGGGGGTCCTGCAGGCCCTGGTGGCCCAGTCTGCCCTGGGGGCCCTAGGAAGAGAGTGAGACGATCCCTGAGAACACTGTGGCCCAACTGCCCCTGTGGCTCCAGGCCTGACCACCTGGGATGTCTGGTCAGATGGTCCCCCAGGAGCCCCACCCACCCAGGCCCCCCCAACAGAGGCTCCACCATCACCCCAGGTTTGTCATTATAGTTGACAAGCCGTCTTCATGCCTGGTCACACCTATGATCCCAAGAACTGCTTTTGTTCCCATTTTGCATGTGGGGAAACTGAGGCTCAGAAAGGTTTGGGCCCTTGCTCAAGGTCATGGAGCCAGCTCAGCAGCTCAGGTTGCTTCACTCCAAGTCCTGCCCTCGCACCCTACTATCTACCCATGTAGGGTCAAGAACGGGCAGCTCAGGACTCCAGAGAGCAGAGGATGGAGGCCTGAGGTTGCCATCTGGCCTAGGGATGTCTCCTTCTCCCTCTGGGTTTGCTGATTGGCTGGAGGGACGGGTACTGGCTTTCCCGGCCTTCCTGCTGGGGCTGCGTGACTCTGTGGTCTGAGTGGAAGGGCTTGGCTGGGGCTGTTGGCTTCCTGAGGCCCCACCTGCCCTCCACTCCAGGACCAGTCCAAAAATCTCCCAGGTGTCACTATTTGTAGGGTGCGTTCTCCACCTCGTGGCCATCCTAGGAACTGCACCTTCCCCCATAAGAAAGGTCTGGCCAGAAGGCCCTGAGCCTCCCCCTAGGAGTTTTGGGGCCTGGATCTTCCCAAGGATGGGAAGCCCCTCCTCCTCAGTCCCAGAAGAAGGATTTGAAGACGGCGGTCATGGTCCCTGGGGACAGTAGCTTAAGGCGTGGGGACCAGGGGCCAGCGTGAGATGCCCTCGTCCTCCCTGGGGTAGGCCAGCGATCTCCCTTCCTCCCTCCCTGCCTCCCTCAGCCTCTGGCCCCTTTAGAAGAATACAGGATACCTGCTTCTCCCCCCTGGCTCCAGAACTAGAGACCACCTCCCCCCTCTGCAGGGGATCTGCCCTCCCAGCCCCTGTCCCTCTCCTGAGCCCATGGCCGGGCATACGGGAGACAGGGCAGAGGAGGAGGAAGCCAGGTGTGCATGCTCGAAGCAGAATCTGGGAGTCAACTGGGAGAGTAGAGAGGGAGCGAGTGTATTCTCTCCAAAGGTCTCTAGTGGGGCTGAGAATCAAGGCAAGCTCGCTGTGTGCCCCAAGGGGAGTTACCTAACTTCTCTGAGCCTCGGTTGTCTCTCCTATAACCCAAGCTTTGTGTAAAGATTAGAAATGGTATCTGCCCTGCCTAGGGTGATACAAAAATATTTAGTAACTGGCACAGCAAAGATATGACCAGTCACAATGGACACCAGCCTTTAACCCCGAGTTTGACCATGGTGACAGGAGTCGGGTAAGCACTGCCCAGGGTAACCCCAGCACAGTGCCCAGCCCTAGCCAGGCATTCAACGATCGCGACTGATTACTATGATTTCCCTTACTATTCCGCAGCCCTAGGAGGAGGCAGAGCCCAGACCACAGGGAGAATCTGCAGACAGAACACTTTTACCCTGGACTTTAAAATGTGGCCAGGAGACAGGGTGGCAGATGTCCTCCAATTCTGGGCTGGGGACCCAGTGCAGGTGCTAAGGGGCAAGGCGGTGATGAGGACGGTAACTGGACTGAGACAATAGGGAAGGGTGGAGACTGAGGTAAACTGCAGAGCTTAGACTGGATCTTAGCAGCTGCCGGTTGTTTGCAGGAGGAACTGCCAGCTTTTCTGGCCAGACCTTTAATTTTTCAAAGAAAACTAGTATTACTGATTTTTATGTAAAGTCCCTTAGGGTGTAAATGCTTTTAAATGTGTAAATGTTCTAAAGGTTTTCTAAAATGTCACCTGGTTGTGTTTGGCCCAGAGGGCCTGGCATTTATGGAGACCCTGCCTGGCCTCTTCCGCCGGCCAGAGCCCTCCCCTGCAGGCCCCACTCACCGGCCGGGCCCGTGGGCCTTCTCCTTCGGGGCCCTGGGTGGGCGAGGGGGATGGCGCCAGGGAGGAAGTCCTCGTTCCAGGGTGGCAGGGTGCTCTGGGGGGCTGGCAGGCCATTGTCTGGGCCTGAGGGCTGCTCTGCTGCCTCCAACAGGAGAACCTGGGCGGGAGAAGGGCAGAGGGTCAGGCCCTGGCCTGGCCAAAGCAGGAACATGTGTATGCAGGGACACGCCCCCCCATGAGACCGCAGCTGTCCCCTGCTGCATCTGGCTGATTGCCGGTCCCTTTGCACCATGCTCCCCTCCCCCTCCTTCCCTGTCGGGAAAGACCCTGCCTGCCTGGAGCAAGCAGGTCCCCATGAGACACTTTGCAGAGCCCCGTGCTTCCTTCCAGGGTGTGCACAGTGACCGAGTTACAGCCACACTCACCCCTTCGCGGGCAGCACCCTAGGGGAGGGATACGCGGTGTGCACCTTGTCACCTTCACTGTCTGGCTCGGGACAAAGTCCTGGTTCCAGGAACGTGTGTGGATGCATGGATGGGAAGATGGATGGATGGAAGGAAGGAGGGAGAGGGGAAAGGAAGAAAATAAAGAAAAAGAGAAAAGAAGGAAGAGGGGAGAGGAAAGAAGGAAAGAAGGGAAGGAAGATATAAATGTTTGGTCTTGGTGCATGGTCCTCAGGACGCTCCCCAGGAAACAGAGGTGGCTGCAGTTCCTGAGGACTGACCTGGAGCTTAGCCCTGTCCTCCTGCTTCAGGGAGGCAGGAGACCTTCCCCTTCAGTTTCCTGGGAGCCAGGCCTTGAGGCCCAGCCAGTCCCCACTGCCCCCGAAGAAGCCAGCAGGGGGCGCTGCACGCCTGGACCAGTTGCAGGGCAGCCGCCTTGCTGAGAGCACTGCTCAGGGCAGAGGGGGTGTCGTGGACCTGGTTACTCCTGCTGATGTTGGGGGTTGGGGGTCATGGGGACAAATAGCTGTCCTCACAGACTCAGGCCTGGGCCGGGCTGAGGTCTCTGGGTGTGCAGACACGGGGTCCCTTGGAGCAGCCCCTCACCAATTGCAAAGCTGGGGCTCCTTCTCCCCATCCCAACTGGGGACACTTCTCTGAGCCCCTCCTCTTTCTGGTATTTATAAGGGCTCATGAGACAGGAAAGTCACTGTGGCCACGTTGCACATGAAGTGGAAGCAGAGGCTCAGAGACTGCAAGCGATTTGTCCAAGGTCACCCAGCGAGCAGGTGGTAGGACAAGGGTCCTGCGCGTAGTGCCTCCTCCACCAGGCTACAGACTGTCCCACCTGCAGCTGGGTCACAGCGTGGGCTGGGCTTCCTGGAGTCACCAAGAAGGGGGAAGCCTGGCTCAGCTGATGCGGCTGCTCAGGGTGGACCCGGGACCCCTGACCCCCAGAATCCCCGTGAGGAAGGAGGAGCGTTCTTTCCCCAGCCACTCAGTGTCCACTGCAAAGTTGACTGGCTGCAGCCAAGGTTGGGCTCTGAGGAGGACTAGGGCGGTGACAGCAGGGGGACCGTGGCTGTGGGTAGCGTGTGCTGGGGGACCCAGGGCAGTAGGAGGCAGGATGGGGAGGGGAACTGCCAGACCTGGAGCCCCAGAGGACATGGGCGGAGGGTGGGTGAAGGCTGCTCCCCTGTTTCCGACCTGACTGCAGGGGATAGGACTATCACTCATCAAACAGAGGCACAGGAGAGGGGACTCCTGAACTGTTATCTTGTTTTGCTTTTTGTTTTGTTTGGTACTGGGGATGGAACCCAGGGTTGCTCTGCCTCTGAGCTACACCTCCAGCCTTTTTTATTTTTCATTTTGAAATAGGGTCTGGCTAAGTTACCGAGGCTGGCCTAGAATCTGAGATTCTCCTGTCTCAGCCTCCCAAGTACTGGGATCACAGGGGCGTACCACTGCACCAGGCTGGATTGTTTTTTGAACAAACAAATGCCCTTGTGGGACAAGCACCGTCGGCTGGTTTTCTGTCACTTGCACCCTTCTTGGCGCACCCGAACGGGCTTCCTGCCGAGGGAGCAGGATTCGCAGCTTCCAGGCCTGTGGCTGTGGCTCTCTTAGGCCAGCTGTCTGATTTCTGACTCGCTGTCTGGGGTCTTCCCGCCTGGCTGCTGGCCTGGTTCTGCCTTCACCCACCCACTCGGGATGTGGGAGGTGAGACAGGTCTCCCAGCAATTGTGAAAAGGGGGACCAGCTACCAAGCTGGGCCATTTCTGCACACCCCAAGCTAAGCTACCTCCCCACCTTCCCACCTGATAGCTGCTCCAGCTGCTCCATCTGGACCTGCCTCGCAATGGCCTAGGGGGACTGGGAGGTGACTCCTCAGCCTGGTGCAGTGAGCAGATGGGCCTCCAAGCGTGAAGGGACTGCCAGGGCACAGTGTTGCTAGAATGGGGGCCTGGCTCCTCCGATACCTCCTCTGTCCCTCCCACCAGCCTCAGGGTTCTCGGGTCACTGAGCCAGCCCTGCCCCACATGATGGGGCCCCAGGCAGGAAGGGGCCAGGGGAGGAATTACCCATGGCGGAAGGGCACGGGTGATGGCCAGATGGGCAGGAACGGCTGGCGCTGTGCCAGTCCTCTAAAAACTGTGACTTTGAACACTGAGAATGCTGGCCCAGGCCCAGGCCAAGCCGTTGGCTTCAGGTGCTGGGAAAATATCAGGCCGCTTGCCTGTTCTGTAATCTCAGTGCCAGTTCACCCAGCATCTTCCCCGGCACCCCCACAATCCCTTCCAGGCCTTAGCTGGCCCTGGCTCCCTGGAGCTTCCCGCCCCCACCCCCTGAGAGCACTGTTGCCCACCCCCCCAGGAAGGCAGCTGGGTCTCTCCCAGCCCTGGCCTGTGTCTGGGGGTCTGGGCTGCTGGGGACCCTGCCCACCTACAGAGGGGCTCGAGGGCACGGTAGAGCGTGCATGCCCTGGGGCCTCTCGTGTCCCACACTCTGCATGGTATCCCCAAATACCTGTGTCTTTATCTGTAAGATGACCACACTAACCTCTCACTTCTGCTCAGCACTTGGCCATTTCCAAAGCTGGGTCCCCCCTGCCCATCCATCTAAGGCTCTCCACAGCCCTGTAAGGCAGGTGGTCTAGACTATTCTACAGAGGAGGCACCAGGAACTTGGAGACAGTTGCGCAACAGCAGAGTGGCAGTCCCGTGTATATGTGACTCCAAGCCACAGTCACCTGCAGCCCCCAGGCACCCTTGAGGTCAGGGCCGAAGGGCTATGAAGGGTTGTCAAGGGTGCTGTGTGCGCATGTATGTGTGTACATGTGTGTGTGTAGGTTTCATGCCAGTACATGTGTGTGTGTGCTTGTACATGTGTATGTATATGTTTGTGTGTCTGTGCATGCATATATGTGCATATGACTATGTATGCACCAGCCTGTGTATGTGCATGCTTATGCGTGCATGCATGCGTGCGTGTGTGCGTGCGTGTGTGTGTGTGTGTGTGTGTGTGTGTGTGTGTCTTGCCTGTTGGATACAGGCACAGCCAACCATAGAGTCTGCTCTCCAAGGTGCTTGTGGTCTGGGACCCCAGCTCCACCTCAGGCCGGAAGTCACCTCTGCAGCTGGCCCTGTTCTCACACGCTCCCTCCCAGGCGATGCCCCTGCCTCAGCCTCTGCAGTTTTGCCACGAGATGCCTCTGTCTTGGGCTCAGGTGGATCCAGCCTCCTGGTTCTGGCTGCACCAGGGGACTAGGCCACCTCTGCTGCTCCGAGAAGCCCCGTGGAGATTTGGAGGTGGCCTCAGTGGCCACGTCCCCCAGGCCTGTCCCTAGGCTCCTGTCCCTAATCACGCAGCGGCTGCTTTCCACGTTCTCTGGATGTGGGCACTTGCTGTCCCCTTGGTTCCACATGGCTGTGACTTCTGCCTGCAGGCACCTGCCCAGCGCCTCTTCCACTGCCCTCTGGGTGTCCAGTATCCCCAGGCTCCTGGTGCCATTCTGTCCTGCCCACCCCCAGACCAGCCTGCTTCCTGGGACCTTCAGGTTTCTCGCCTTCCCACTCTGCCCATCCCAGGAGGTTTCCCCAGCCCAGGAAGGCACTCAGAGCCACCACGGTCTCAGCAGCACCCAGTGCCCGGGACCAGGCTGCGCAGGCCTGCTGGGCTACCCAGCAGGTGCCTGACGTGCCCCCACCCCCAGCCCAGGCCCCCCAGTCTGTCTGACCTTAGCCTCCAGCGTGGTCAGCCGCTCACTCATGTCGCTGAGCCGGGTGCAGTTCATGCATTCTGAAAGAGAAGGGGAGCGGCGGTGAGGAGAGGGCACAGACCCTGCGAGTGGGCCGCCCAAGCACGGGGCAGCCTTTGGACAGCCAGGCAGGGAAATCCCTAATGCTTTTGTCTGAAAAGCTCCTATCCATCCTCCAGGGCCTTATCGTCAAGGCCCCCTCCTCCATGCAACCTGCCAGACTGGGCCACCTTTCTAAGCACCCACATTCCAGAACACTGTCCGTTCATTTGGCAAATGGTCTGCTCCGTGCCCAGCGCTGAGCCGGCACAGGGGATGCCGGTAGCCTGTGAGCACCAGGAGGGCGGGGTCTTTGTCTCAGCGCCTGGCACAAAGCTGGGCCTGATGATGGATGAGTGAATGGTGAGACATGATTTCTAGCTTTGAGAACAGTCCCAGGAAGGAGCTAAGCAGATAGCTGAGGTGGCTACGCTAGGCGGTGAGAACAGAAGGCTGCAGGGACAAGGGGGAGGGGGCGCTAAGCCAGTCTGGGTGGGGGACAGTCAGGGAGGACATGCTGGAGGCGGCGGCATCTAAAGGGAGCCTGAGGGCTGCAGGGTAGTTGCCAGGTTCTGCGGAGAGAACACATGCCGAGGCCAGAGGAGTCGGCTGCCGGTACACCTGGGGACTGCTGAGGCCAGAGAGGAGTCTGGGAGAGGGGTCTGTATGTCCAGAGGCCAAGGGGCAGTGTGCAAGGGGTTCAGAAAGGTCAAGGTCAGATTTGCTTTTTTTTTTTGGTACTGGGGATTGAACCTGGGAGCATTCTATCTCCAAGATACACCCCAACCCTTTATTTATTTTTATTTTTATTTTATTTTGAAGCAGGTTCTTGCTAAGTTGCTGAGGCTGGCCTTGAACCTGTGATCTCCTGTCTCAGCCTCCCAAGTACTGGGATTACAGGTGCATGCCTCAACTCCAAGGCTCAGATTTGCATTTTTAAAAGCTCACTCCAGCAGCCCAGTGTTCAGTGGGTGGAAGTGGGAGGGAAGGGAGCCAGGAGGCCAATCAGGAGAGCAGCCCTGGTGACCCCCCCAGGCGCACATCTTCCTGGGCTGTAATTATCTATTTATGTCTGTCTCCCCGGGACTCAGAGCTCTTTAATGAGGAAATGGATGGTTCAAAGCTGTTCTAAAGAGTTTTTATTGCTCTGGAAGTCTAGGAACGCCTCAAGTCCTCTCTTTCCTCAGCTCAGTTCAAAGCCTGACCCTGCAGGGACCCCGTTCTGCCTAAACAGACGCCCAGGCGTGCGCACGGGAGGCATTAGGGTAACTCAACAGCTCCCACGTGGCCCACCAGGGCCCAGGGACACGGGTTGGTTGGATCCCACCAGGGCTGAGCTCTCCTGGGCACTGTCTGTGGGTCCTTGGAGATTTCTCATTTTTGTTCATGAGTGAAAATCACCTTGCTAACTTTTCCTCTCTGAAATGGTGGGGGACCATCGGGGGTCCTGGGCCATGAGACTGAGGCCAGGCGGTGTCCTCCCTGGGGTGTTCATCCACGGGGCAGGAGGACTGGCGCCCAGCCTGCCCTCTCCCCAGCTGTACCTGGCTCACTGGAAGGAGACACGCGAGCAAACGGGTGTTTCACCCTCCCCTCCCCCTTCTGTCCTTGGCTCAACCAAGTCAGTGGTTTATAAGCATATTTTAGGAACAGAACTCTTTTTCCCCCTCCATAAAACCTTGTCAGTAACCCCGATACATAAAACAGATTAAAGACTGAGGTATAAACACTGAACATTAAAACAACTAGAGGAATGTATACAGTTGTCTGGGATGGGGCAGGACTTTACAGAGGACAAGCGATGGTGGGCAGGCGGGGGGATTCTGGTTTAGCATGGTGGATTGAACACATATGTTTTCCTCTGGTTCCTCCCAGGCCTGGGAAGGAAAGAAATCAAAAGGTTTAAAATCCACAAAGCAGAGAGAAAGGCAGAGGGCTCTCTCAGCAGACAAACAACACAGGTAACATTTTGCAAGACAGAGCGCAGCCAAGGTCCAGTCCCCGCCTAATAAACCACGAGGGCTGGAAGGTCGGAGCCACCAGGCTCTCCCAAAGCTGGGGAAGCCCCAGGCAGAGAGGGAGAGATCCTCTCTGGGCACAGGGACCTCCAAAGAGGAAAGCCCATGGGCATGGACATCGGAGGGAGACCTCTGATGAAACAGAGATCAGCTGCCACGGGGCCCTTCAGTCATCAGGGCCCAGCCACAGGGCTTTTAGTGCCCCCCACTTAAATTCCAATAGCCAAGGATTTCCTAGGCTGCTAAAAAAAAAAAAAAACCTTAATGGGATAGGCAGAGATCACAATGAGCAGGGTCCCATTTGTCCATCCACCCATCCATCCACCCATGCATCCATCCATTCCCACCCTATCCACCCATCCATGCACCCACCCATCCCCCACCCTGAAACACCCACCCAACTATTCATCCACCTCCCACTCTGTCCACCCACCCATCTATCCATTCATCCACTCACCCAACCATCCATTCACCCACCCACCCATCTACCCACCCACCCATCCAC
>PVJS01045676.1:0-16141 GCA_004027185.1 Glis glis
AAATACACACAATGGAATTCTACTCAGCAATAAAGAAGAACAAAATAACAGCATTTGCAAGAAAATGGAAGGATCTGGAGAACATTATGTTAAGTGAGATTAGCCAATCACAAAAAAAGAAGGGACATATGTTTTCATTAATATGCGCAACTTAGGGAGTAGTGGGGACACAAAAGGGACTCCAATGACAACGGAGAACTCTCAGTGGTGCAAGGGAAGGGGTACAAGGGAAGGGGAAGGGGAAGAAAGTGAATCTGTCGAATTACCGTCATAAACAATGTGTATATATGAGATTATACCAACATCATTCTCAGTGCTACATGTGGGGGGAGAGGCGGGGGGGGGAGGCAGGGGGGAGGGACACCAAGAGCTGTGTGCATGTGTGATAACATCAAACTGATACTCATTGTGATGTGAGACTACAATGCACCAATAAAAACATTAAAAAAAAAGATTTTTTCTTTATATCTATGTTAGTCACTTTGATTATTTTGTGGTGTGAAGTTCCTCTTTGATCTTGTCTTATCGGGGTTCTGAATGTCTCCTGTATGTGGATGTCCATCTTGTTTTCTATTTTTGGGTAATTCTCTGGTATTATTTCTCTGAAGAGGTTTCTAATGCCCTTGGTTTATGCCTCCAGACTTTCTTCAATGCCTATTAACTGTAAATTAGATTGTTTCACATTAATCTTTATTTCTGGAATATTCCGATTGTGTTGTCATATTGTCTTCTCTATATTGTTTACTGTGTGGTCAGTTTTGAATGATCTGCCTTACAAGAGTGAGACTATTTTCCATGGAGTCTAGGCTGCCAGAGTGGTTTCTGTTGAGGTGTTTATTTAAGTTATTGTCTCCCTCATTTCACCCAGAGCCTATTTTTTTGGTACTTACTTTGAGCCTCATTCTCTCTATTCATATACTTATACTCTTTCATACTTGTATACTTTCTCTGATTTCATTTCTTAGGCCTTTGATCATATTTAAATTCAAACTTCTGAATTCTCCTTCTGGCATTTTCTGCAACTCAGTATTGGTGATCCCCCTTGTTGTTGACTTGTGGGAGTTTTTTGTTTACTCATTGATTTTCATTCTCATGTTTTCAGAATTCTCAGCTTGGAATCTCTGTTGTCTTGGAATCCTCTTCCTCTTTGTGTGGGAGTCCTATGTCTATTTGTTGTCCATTAATAATAATGCCTCTGCTGGGGTATATATTTGACTCAACAAATCTGTGTCATATAATCAGACTTTTGAGTAAGTCTGCCAGAAACTCTTTAACAGAATATAGTTCTTAGTGCAGGCAAGCTGCAGTCTCTGATTGGCTGCAGGCCTCTGTGTTTTTCAGATCCAAACTCCTATCACAAAAGGGCACAGCATAGAAAAACTACTGAAAAACCAGATAGGGACAATATTAATAATGTTGTAGGAAAAAAGACACACTATCTTTAATTTAGTAATATAGCTAACCCTTAACATTTCAGGTAACATGATAGTAACACCTAACATTTCAAATAATATGAGTAAAAAGCAATGCAATCAATATTATAATAACCAAATTTTGGTTTCAGAAGACTGATATGTTGACTCCTAGTTGGGTTACTTAAGGAAAAGGAAATTATAACTTTTTTATTAAGTATGTGCCAGCAAAATCACTATAAATCTTAAGGATATTACAATTAAACTTACTGCAATTGGTATTAAATAAAATGTAAAATCATGAAGGTTTTATATTTAATTGCAATAAATGAATTTATAAGTAAAAATCTCTCTATAAGGAACTCTCAAATAAATGAACTTTACTGGTGAATGTTCTCAATCATTCAAGGAAGATATAACACAATTTTATACTTTCTTACCAAAGAATAGAAAAAAAGAAACATCTTGCAAATCATCTATGAAGCAAGTAAAATCATAAAAATCAAAACTTTGCAAGAGGGGCAAGTGGTGGAACATAGGCACCCAGTAATTACTTGCTACTCCATGGGATAAAACAAATCAACAGTTATGTAGCTGCACACCTGTGGAGGTGAGTGACTGGAGGAACACTGGAATTCAAGAGCACAGAGAGGGAGACCTGGAGAAATCAGAAGAGGGAGACCTGGAGAAATCAGAAGAGGAATAGTAGCACAGCAAGAGAAACAGAGTCTATAATAGCTTGGAAATAGAATAACCCCTTAGCCCTCACAGAAATAATGTAGTAATATTGAAAGCTGGGCTTGATTATAATCTTAGAAGTGAATAAATCCATTGTAATGGATTTATCTGGGTAGTGACCAGGTCCAGTAGTATGTGACTGGAGGAAGTGGGTCCCTGGGGGTGTGGCCTTGGGGATTATGTATGATTCCTCCTCCTCTTTCTTGCTGTGTCTTGCTTCTGGCTTCCATGATGTCAGAGCAATGCCGTGTGCCCTCCCTTTCTCCACTTCATGCCACAGTCATGCCCTAAGATCTGTGGTCCCTAGCTTCACATGGACTGAACCCCAAAATCTCCATGGAAAACAATGAGCAAATAAATCTTCCTTCCTCTAAGTTATATGGTCAGATCTTTGGATTATAATAGTGAGAATGCTAACTAGGAAAAAAGCAAAATGGAAAAAAAGAAAACATCTTGCAAATCATTTATGAAGTAAGTAAAAACATAAAAATCAAAAGTGAGAATTAGAAAAGTGAGAAGGCCAACATCTGCAACCTGGGACCATGGTAGAGAGAAGAGAATTCTCCCCTCTGAAAGGTTAGAGGCGAAAGAGAGTTCTAGCTAGGAACAGACGCCTGTACCTTGCAGACATAAAATCTAATTAAAGAAGACATCCAGAGTCTGCACAGCAGGCTCATTTTAAAGAAGGAATTTAATGCATTTCCTATAGATCCTACAGAATGATATAGCCAGAAGCCACCTTGAGAAGAATAATATTGAATATGTTCTGCTTGGTGGGTCAGAATCTGCAGCAAATTCTCTTCTCTGGGATCCCATGGATACTCTACTGCATTGCATAGGTGGGTGACTGTCTCAAGAGACAGTTTTGGCCTAGAGAAATGACACTGACTCAAACCCACTGAGAATTCTATACTGAGAAGTTCACAGTCTGTGATATGGAGACATCAGAGGGCAATGCCCTCTGCGATCAGGGATGGGGAATCTGCCCTCTGAGATAAGGACATGACAGGTCATGTGTGGTTTCACAGGGGCCAGGACTGAAGATGCTAGCATCAAAGGTGGTAGGTTTTGAAGTTCCAACACCCCACCCTCAGCACAGAGTTTTTGGTTCAATTGCACCATACTCTCAGAGGCATCTGGAGACTTGCCTTCGCCCCGCCCCTGGGATGCTCAGCATAATAAGCTCTGGAGAGAATATATGCCCATAGCAGCCTGCTTTCCATGCTAATCATTCCCGTGTAGAATTCAACTGAAGACTTTCAACAGGCTGCAGCTGCGAGTCACTCCTGCTAGATACCTGGCAGGCACCACAACGGACAAAAACTGGGAGTAAAAACCATGTCCAATTTCTGCTTCTGGGTCACATAGCCAAGAAGACCTGAGAGAAATTTTGATTGGCACAACCCATGATCATCTAGCTGGCTTGTGTTTCCAAGCACCACAGCTAGGAGAAATTTATTTTTGACTTTTTATTTGTTTCTTATTCTTCTTTCTCCTTCTTGCTACTTCTTTTTAAATTTTTGATGTTTTATTATTTTCATTTTTCTATTTTGAATTTTTAATTTTTTCTCTTTGTTATCTTATTTTTCATTCTCCTTTTCATTTTTTTCTTTTGTGCCTTTTATTTTTTTTTAATCTATTTTCCCATGGTGCTGGGGATTGAGGTTAGGGCCTCATGTATGTTGAGTGGGTGCTTTACAATTTGGCTATTCTCCCAGCCCAGCTGAGAGAAATTTGGCCCAGATCTAGCCATGATCCAGTCCTACTCAAAGCCTGGCAGACACCTCTACTTAAATAGGAGGGGCATAATTCCCCAGCTTTCAAAATATCCCCAGGTGGGCACAGCTAGGAGGAATCTGAGATCCTATTCCTGAGGAAACACCCACCAAGGTAGTAGCAGAGAGGAAAATACAACACTTGATAAAACTGTATCTACATGGGTCCTCTACATTGGACACAGATGCACCTTATCAGATTGTACATTGCTGCCAATTGGGGAGTTAAGTACCATGGGATGGTAGCTGTGATTCTAGTTCCCATCTCTCCGCCATGAAGTACCTGCATCTGCACTATTGTCCAATAAGACTAGAGTTTCAGGCCTTTCACCATGCCTGAACAACCAGCATCTGAATCACTTTCAAGTAATAGACTCACTATCAACAGTGCCTGTTGAGACACATATTACCTGATAAGGGCCACCACTCCCATTGTAGGAGTAACCACAGAGAGTTTACCCCGCATACTTGGTTGCCTGTACCACACCTGCCTGAATTACCTGAGTGTCCCCACTCTTGCAAGACCTGCAGCAATAGTGGGTCTCTCTGAACTGAGTAAGATACACTCTGTGCCGAACCCATGAATAGCAACCAAAGAAAAGAAAGGGAGATTACACCATGGTGCCCCATTGGAAATAAACTTAACATTACACAACAAACAAATATCCCAAGAGACACTGTCAGGAGAAACCAGCTTAATAAGAAGGCATCAAATAAAATGTGCAAATCCTAACAAGATGTGCAAATTTCAACACAGAAACCCAAGAAATTATATGGTTTTAAAAAGAACCATTATAGGCATGTTGGTACATGCCTACAATCCCAGTACTTGGGAAACTGATACAGGATAGTGAGTTCAAAGCCAGCCTCAGTAACTCATCAAGATCCTCAGCAAATTAGTGAGATTCTGTTTCAAACAACAACAACAAAAAAAAGGACTGGGGGTGTATGTTGGAGGTAGAATGCCCCTGGGTGCAATGCCCAGTACCAAATAAATAAATAAATAAATAAATAAATAAATTTTAAAAAGAAAGAAAATCTAGGATATGAATGAGAAATTTTAAAAATTAAAAAAATTTGAAAGATACCAAGATTTTTAAAAAGGACCAAACAGAAATTTTGGAAGTAAAAATCTCAACAAGTTAGGCAAAAAATTCAGTTGAAAGCTTTAACAGATGAGATGAAATGGGAGAAGGAATATTGGAGCTTGAGGAAAGATCTTTCTAAAATTACACCCAGATAGAAATAAAGAAAAAGAAAGAATGAAGAGAATATTCAGGACCACTGGAACAACATTAACAGATCAAGGATCCTGCTCATTTGCACACCCAAGGAAGAATAAATGTTGCAGGCATAAATAACCCATTCAATGAAATAATAGCAGAAAATTTCCCAAATCTTGAGAAAGACATGGACATCCAGATACATAATACATTCAGAACACCAAATAGACATGGCCAGAAAGAAACTTACCCAAACAATAGTTAAATTGTCCAAAGCACAGAATAACAAAAAAATTAAAAACTGCGAGAGAAGTGACAAGACACATTTGAAATCCAATGTGTTTACATTGGACTAAAATAAAATTTCTCAGCAGCCAGGAGGACAGAGAATGATATATTTTGAATCCTGAAAGAAAATAACTGCTAATCAATATTACTATACCCAGGAAGACTATCCCTCAGAATCAAAGGAGAAATAAATACCTACCAAAATAAGCATAAACTAAATTCCTGACCATTACACCACCATTAGAAAAAATGGCTAATATAATCCAAAGCAAATACAAAAGAGAAAGAAAGATAATGACCATCATGAAAGCATGTGAAAGAATAAATTTCACTAGAAGAGTAGGTTGAGAAATAGGAAAGAACCAAACTTTATCAATAGAGTAAACCATCAAACCTCAAAGATGAATAAGAGAGGAAGAGACAAAGAATATTCAAAACAACCAGGATAAAAATGACAAAATGACAGAAACAAACCCATACCTTTCAATAGCAACTGTGAATAGAAATGGTCTTAATTATCCAATTAAAAAACACAGACCTGCCGAACGGAATAAAAAGTTAGTCCCAATAACATGCTGCTTACAAGAAAGTTAGCTTACCTATAAAAACATACACTAACTGAAAGTGAAAGAATAGAAAAGGATATTCCAAGCAAATAGAATTGGAAAGCAAGTAGGAGTATATGACAAATAGATTTTAAGTAAAAAACACAACGAAGAGACAAAAACGATCATTATATATTTGTCAATGGAACAATTCATCAAGAAGATATGATTATAAATTTATATGTACTGAATGATGGAATACCTAATTTTAAAATACCTAATTTTTAAAACCTAATTTTATTAAATATAAAGGGAGAGATAGGTCCAATACAATAATAGTGGGAAACATCAATACCCCCAATATCCCATTGTCATTAATAGATAGATCATCCAGACAAAAAATAAAATCAACAAAGAAACATCAGAATTAAATTACATTGTAGATCAGAATGACTCAACAGACATTTACTGAATACTCTATTCAACAACTGCAGAATATACATTCTATTTTCAGGACATAGAATTTTTTCTCTATAATAGACCATATATTAGGCCACAAAGCAAATCTTATCAAGATCAAAAATATTGAAATCCAACAGAGAGAATAACTAAAAATTTTATAAACACATAGAAATTGAGCAACACACTTTTAAATGACCAGCGGGTTAGTGAAGAAGTCAGAGAGGAATTTAAAAATTCCTTGAATCAAATGAAAATGGAAATACAACATAACACAACCTATGAAATACAAAAAAAAGCAATACTAGGAGGGAATTTCATAGCAATAAGTGCCTACATAAAAACAGAGAGATATCATCTGTCATGGTGGTGCACTCCTTTAATTCCAGTGCTTGGGAGGCTGAGAGAGGAGGTTTTCAGGTTTGCAGCCAGACTCAGCAACACAACCAGGACTTCTGCAACTTAGCGAGAGACCCTGATTCAAAATAAAATATAGCTCAGAGGTAGAATTCTCCTGGGTCCAATCCCCAGTGCCAAAAAAAAAAAAAAGAAAAGAAAAGAGAGATCACATAAATAATCTAATAATGTGTTTCAACATCTTAGAAAAGCAAGAACAAACCAAACCCAAATCAGCTGAAGGAAAGAAATGATAAAGATCAGAGCAGAAATAAATGAAATAGAAACTAAAAGAACTATACAAAGAAGCAATGAAACAAAAAGTTGGTGGTTCTTTGAAAAGGACAGAAAGACAAACTCCACATGATCTTATTCAGTGGAATCTAAAATAGTGGATATCACAGTTGAGAGTAAAATAATGGTTACCAGAGATTGGGGAGAATAGTAGGCAGGGGAGGTAGGGAAGAAGCCCGTTAACTTGTACAATGTTACAGTGAGCCAAAAGGAAGAAGTTTGGGGTTTATCTGGCACAACAGGATGAATATAACAAACAACAATATTTTATATATCTTCAAACAGGAGAAAGGACTTTGAATGTACTCACCTAAAAAAAATAACAAAATCTTGGTAATGGATATGCTAATTACTCTGAGTTGATCATTAACTAATACCAATATACATGAATCAAAACATCATATTGGGCCTCATATGTAGAAATATTGTGTCAATCAAAAAATAAATTAAAAAATATAAAAGGTAATTGATGTAATTTTCCAAATTTAAAAAGAGGAAAATACACAGTTCAATGAATGTAGACAAGCGATTTTTTTTAAAAATCAAGACCTATTTATGACAAAAGTCTTTAAAATGTTGAAGAACTTACAGCACAAAATGCCATGAATTATTATAAAGCCACAGTCTTTAAACAGCGTGGTGTTATTCAAGGATAAACAACTTTATACAGATAACAGAACAGAGTTCATCAGTTGGTCTTCATTCACATAAGTTCGCTTCATGTTTGTTAAAGATGACACTGCTATGCAGTGGTGATATGATAAGTGATGTCAGGTCAACTGGATTGCCCCATAGGAAAAAAAAATACTTCAACCCATACTTTATACCATTCACAAAACTGAATTATACATTTGAATGATAGTTCTAAGCATGAGGGAACAGACAACCAAGTTTATTGATGGTAACAAAGGATAATATATTCATGAGCATAGGGCAGGAAATTTTTTTAAAAACAATGTCTCAGAAAGCACTAACCATAAATGACTCATAAATGTAGAATAAGTGAGGATAATAGAAAATGGCCCTTAAAAGGCCACATTAGTAATTTTTCCAGGCAATCTCCTGCAGTAGATACTAAAATGACCCATGAAATCCTGAAAGCACATCTTTGCATCATCTTAAAGTATTTTCCCCCAAATACTTATTAACAGAAACTGGAAAAACATTAACTTAAAGTGGATTGAATTGCCAGAAACCACCAAACTGATTGGTCCAGAATAATGCTGGTAATAGGACATATTAACACCATGTCCCCCTATTATGAATCACTGAAGAGGAAGTATCACTTCTGTGGTCTTCTTAAGAAAAATGAATTATATAGTTTCATCATTAGAAAATATCAGTGAAATCGAGATTGAGGGACATGATACAAAGTAATTTGCAAGTACACTTCAAAAGTGTCAAGATCATAAAAGAAAAGGAAAAACTGAGAAACAGATGGAAGGAGACAAAAGAGACATGAAAAGTAAATGCAATGAAGGATACTGAATTGAATACTGGAAAAGGGATATTAGTAAAAAACATAAAATAAAAAAGAATTGATTTATTAGCTTTATGCTAATGGTAATTTCTTAGTTTTGTTGTATTTTCTGTGGTTTCATGTTTACATCAGGGAAATCTTGGCTAAGGGTTTGGGCAAACTTTCTTGAAGTACTTTTGCAAGGATATGTCTGAAATTTTACAAAAGAAAAAGGTTAAAAATGGTAATTTGGACTTCATTAGATGAAGGCAGTGTTCAAAGAGTAAAAGAAAAAGATATATACTGAGAGAATATATATAAAATATATATCTCTGACAAGAAAGTCATAGGCATTTTAAATTAAAAATGCCAACAGATCAATAGGAACATAGAGAATCCAATAAAAATATGCAAAAACTTAAAGATTGATTTCACAAAATCGGTTACTAAAATAGCCAATGCATATATTAAAAATTGTCTGACAACATTGAATAACAAGACAATGCAAATCAAAACCACCATGATATAGCACCATATACCCATTAAATGACTATAACGTTAAAAAAAAGACAAAACCAAGAATATCAATGATGACGAAGAAATGAAAGTACCCAAATAGCACTGCAGGCGGCAATGAAAATTGATTTAAGCACTTTGGAAAGTACTTTTGCAAATTCTATTAAAGTTTAGTATAACCCTGGCATAAGTCCTATCAATTCTACTTCTAAACAACTCAAATTCCTATGAATAATACCATAAAAATGTTATGTGTATATGTGTGCTATATATATGCAACACTGTAAACAGGGATGAGAACAAAACTGCTACAAGCAACAACAGTATGGCAAATCTCACAAACAATACTGAACAGAAAGATCTACAATTACAAAATAATTCAATCAAGTAAATATAAACTTAGGCAAAATTATTCCTTTGTGGCAAAAACCTGAAAAGTAGTTACTTGGGAAAAAGGATGTGGCCACCTGAGGAGTGGACCACTTATTTTTGTGACATTGGTAGTATTCCATTTCTTCACCTGGGTGGTGGTCATATGGGGGTGCAGAGTTCCTGAAAATTTAGAAATGTTCATATGAAGGAAATTTTTATAAATACCATGAGAATATTAAATTATTTCTAATATCATGTTTCCAATGAAAACATTTTTATTTTTATACAAACCTGTGTTCTGTGATCACTAAAACTCATATTTACAAAAATATATGCTATATTAATATAAAACATATACTTTTAGATATTAGAGAAATTATCATAATATGTAATACAATTGTATACTCTACATATGAAAATTGAAAAAACACATCAAACTCAAATGTGTTCTTTACAATTAATACATATTACTTTAAAACAAAGTAAATGCCGGGCGTGGTGGCGCACGCTTGTAATCCCAGTACTTTGGGAGGCAGAGACCGGAGGATCCGGGTTCGCGGCCAGCCTCAGCTGTCTCTCTGTCTCTCCCTGTCTCTCTCTCTCTCTCTCTCTACCTAGTGAGGCCCTCTGCAACTTTGTGAGACCCGGTTTCAAAATAAAGAATAAAAAATAAGGCCGGGGGTGTAGCGCGGAGGTAGAACGCCCCTGGGTTCAATCCCCGGTACCGCAAAAAATAAATAAATAAAAATAAAAAAATAAAACAAAGTAAATATATAAACCAATTAGATTTAATTGCACTAATTATTTGATCAGCTTATTTGAATATGGTGTCACATTAAATGAAAAATAAGTAGGGTGTGGTGGTGCACATCTTTAATCCCAGCGACTCTGGAGGCTGAGTCAGGAGGATCGCAAGTTCAACCCCTGTCTCAAAATAAAAAATAAAAAGGGCTGGGTTGAAGCTCAGTGGTAAAGCGTCCCTGGGTTCAATCTTCTGTACAAAAAACTAAACAAAACAAAACAAAGACAAAACAAAGAAAAAAATATTTTTATGAATTGCCAATTTCTAAATTGGTTCATGTCACAAAGTGTTTTTTCTATTTTTGTGATTTGTTTTGGTTGATTGTATTTAGTGGTTTTTGTTGTTTTATTTTCATTTTTAAAAAATAAGAACTGAAATATATTCCTTTTTAAATAAGTTTTTATTGGCACATTGTAATTATTTATCATAGTGAGGTTCAAAGTGATACAAACATACATGCACACAGTATTTGGTGTGCTTTGCTCTGCATTCCACCCCCATCACCCCCACCTCCCGTACATACTCGTGAGATTGGCAGTGAAACTTTCACAAATGGACATAGCAGTATTTGAACTGTTTCCTTTATTATTCCTCCTTTTCCAACTTTCCACCTCCAATCCCCTTCCTGGTCTGTGTCCTCATTTATCTAAAGTCTTTTATTTCTTACTTTCTCTCTAGCTTCCACATATGAGAGAAAACATATGATCCTGACTAGCTGATCTCACTTAGCATAATATTCTCTAATTCCATCCATTTTCTTGCAAATGACACAATTTTGTTCTTAATGGTGGAGTAAAATCCCATTGTATATAGATACCACATTTTCGTTATCCATTCATCTGTTGAGGGGCACCTAGGTTAGTCCCATAATTTGGCTATTGCGAATTGTGCTGCTATCAACACAGATTTGCATGTTTCACTATACTGTTCCGAATTTAATTCTTTTGAAAAGATACTGAGGAGAGGTATAGCTGGTCATATGGTGGTTACATTCTTAGTCTTTTGAGGAACCTCCATAACTTATCTCCATAGTGGCTGTATTTACACTCCCACCAACAGTGTATAAGTGTTCCTATTTCCCCACATCTTTGCATTTATCATTGTTTGTATTCTTGATGATTAATTACCATTCAAACTGCAGTTAGGTGGAATCACAGTGTAGTTCTGATTTGCATTTCTCTGATTGCTACTGATGTTGGAACATTTCAAAAAATATTTATTGGCCATTTGCATTTTTTCTTTTAAGTGTCTATTCAGTTCAATTGCTCATTTTTTTTTAATTGGGTCACTTTTATATTTTCGAGTTAAGGTTTTGAGGTCTTTGTATATTCTGGATATTAGTCCTCTTTATCAGAGGAGTAGCTGGCAAAGATTTTCTCCCATTCTGTGAGCTCTCTTCAGATTCTTGTTTCCTTTGCAGCTTCTTTTTATTGGCCTACTTTTGCAAGGAAAACAGTAAATGAAAAACCATCCTGAGGCCATGCTATTTAAGGGTTTCTGTGCTCTGCTTTGTTGAATTGAGGTCTTAACTATTTTATTCATGTATATGTTGATTCAGTGGATTTATTAGGAAACTTCTGTATAATTGAGTTTATGTAACATATAAGGATTTTTCATTTTCCAAAAGTAAATCAGACAGCTGGTGCCTGTTAACTGACACCCCTGTGTGACTTCACACCTATCAAATTAAACTAAATTCAGGAGTTGATTGGGCATGGCTACCAAAGACATAAATGATCACACAGTCACACAGCTCGGGCACTGATGGCTCTAATAGTCCTTGACTGCTCAACACTACTGTCAGCTTTACATTCTTGTTTCTTTTATAATTTCAAATGAAACCAAATCAATTTTCTCTCTGTGGGGTATCAATTTTAGTTACTGCATCTGCAGTGATAGCATATTTGATTTATTTTTCCCCAGAAATATCCCTAATTTATTATTGGTTTTCATCTTCATCTAGGTATTTCAATACCAACACAAAGTCTTTCGGTGGTTTTTCACAATGTGATGCTTGGCCAGTTATTATTGAATTCTATAATTTGCTGACATGTGCCATCAAAGTGTTCTCTTGATAGAACAAACTGATGCAGTCCCCTAATGAGAAGAACATGTATTACCTCACAAAGGAGAATTCGCTATTCTTTACTAGTACTTTGTGGTTAAGAAAAATAAGCAAATATCAAAATAGCAAGCTTTTGAGGGAAAAGGTACATGTATATTAGTTGGCAATGCTTTTTTAACTTCTTTTCTTAATATAGTTTTACCGATGCACTGTAGTCTCACATCATTATGTAGTTCAGAGTGCTAGGGACATACATGCGCACAGCACTTGGTGAGCTTCCCCCAAGTACCCTCTCTACTCCCTCCCCTTCCCCATACATTATATTGAGATTGTCATTGGTTATTTCACATATGTATATAAGAAGTTAAATACACTTTTTAGTTTAAGTCTCTAAATTAGTGGTTTCAATTAATTTCTAGAGTTTTGAATTTAATTTATTATACAACTAGAAAGAAGGTGATTATTCTGAAAAAGTTTAGAAATAAGGACTGAAATTTTAAAATGTACATATTTTTAAACCCAACCAGAATGTTTTATTCCTTGAGTTCTAAATCACTAAAATAATCTGTCTAAATTTACATTTCTGCAGAAATAGCATGCATATTAAGAAAAAAGAAGCAATGTTCGGGTTATTGGTAGCTTTCTAGACATCCGGCATGAAAATAAACATTAGAGGGTATTATGGTTTGGATATGGAATGTTCTGAACAAAGCTCATATGTTGGCAATGTAGCAATGTTCAGAGGTCAAATAATTGAATCATAAGGGCTCTAACTTCATTGGTAGATTAATCTATTTGATGGACTCATAATCTGAATGGATTTACTGGGAGTTGATAAAAACTATAGGCAGTTGAGGCACAGCTGGAGAAAGTAGGTCACTAGGGGCATAGTCTTTGGGATTATGTCTGTCCCTGGCCCCTTCTCCCCTCCACTCTCTGCTTCCTAGCTTCCAGGAGCTCAGCAGACTTCCTCCACCATACCAGGGTACCATAATGTTTCTCCCTTGGGGCTGGCTAACCATGGACTGAACCTCTGAAATGATGAGCCAAACTAAATCTTTCCTCATCTAAGTTGTTCTTGTCAGGAATTTTGGTCACAGCAACAAAAAACTAACATAGAGGGGGCTTGGATTGGAGCTCAGTGGCAGGGCACATGCTTTCTTCCAACACTTGAAAAATGATATGCCACTTCTTTTTGGACCCCATAGTGTCTAACGAAAAGGCAACTGTCATTCGAACAGTTGTTCAAATGTACTGATAGGTAATGAATCATTTCCCTTTGGCTGCTTTCAAGTTGTTTGTTTTTGTTTTTAATTTTTAGCAGTTTGCTTATGTTGTGTCTGGGTATGGATTTGGGTTTATCTACTTAGGTTGGAGCTATGAGTGTACGATTTTTGTTTGCATTTGGGAAGTTTTAAGCCATTATTTCTTCAAAAGTGTTTTTCAGCCTTACCTTCTTTTTCTGGTCTTTTTAAAACTCTGATGACACAAATGTTAGTTCTTCTGTTATTGCTCCACACTGTTCACTTTTTGATGTTTTTTCTTTCTATTGGTCAAATAAGATAATTTTATTGGTCTATCAAGTTCACAATTTTTTCCTTGTCATCTCCATTTTGGTTGAGCCTATCCAGTACTATTTTTATTTTTATTGTTTCTTCTTCAGTTCTAAAATTTCAACATGGTACCACTTTACCAAGACTTTGTGAATATCTCTACTTTTTAATACAGGTTCATAGTTGGTTGTTGGCCATTCTTATGAAAGCTGCTTTAAAAAAAAAAAACTTGTCTATTCCTCGTCTTTTGAGGAACCTCCATACTGATCTCCCTAGTGGTTATATTAATTTACGATCCCTCCAACAATGTATAAGAGTTCCTTTTTCCTCACATCCTCACCAACATATAAAAAAGAACAAAATTATGTCATTTGCAGAGAAATGGATGAAACTAGAGAATATTGGGTCAAAGGAGACCAGCCAATCTCAGAAAATCAAGGATCATATGTTTTCTCTCATATGTGGAAGCTAGAGAGAAAATAGGAAACAAAAGAGACTTCAGATAAAGAAAAGAGACCAGGAGAACCATGGAAGGGGACTGTGGGAGGGAGGTGAGTATTGAGGTAGGAAGCAGTTCAAATAATACTATGTCCATATATGAAGGTATCACTACCAATCTTACTAAATGTATGGGGAGGGAGGAGTAGCGGGGGGTTCAGAGGGGGAAAAAAGGGGTTGAACAATTTCTCTCATATGTGGAAGCTAGAGAGAAACTAGAAAACAAAAGGGACTTTAGATAAATAAGGAGAGAGACCAGAACAGAAGAGGGAGGAGCAGTGTGGGATGCAGAAGGAAATACACCAAGTGCTGTATGTACATATGCTTGTATTACTTGAATCTCACTATGATGTATAATTACAAGGCACCAATAAAAGTATATTTTAAAAATATGTATTATAATTCTAAAATATGTGTCCACTGGATGTTAACATAAGTTAATTACCTTTTCACATGTGACTTGAGATATTCCTGTCTTTTAATTTGCAAATAATTTTGAGCCTTTGTCCTGCATGTTTTGAGAATTTGATTTTGAAACTCTGATTCCTATTTAAATTTTCTACTTTCTTAAAAGGTAGTCAACATGTTTAGGTTCAAACTGCATTTCCTGACTTTTTTTGTGGGCAGTGGCTCAATCCTCAATGTCCTTATGCAAAGCTTTTGTAGTGCTAATCTGGTCCATCCTTCTGTGTGCTACTAAGTGGAAGATAGTGCTCCATCTACACAGTCTCTGAAGAAATGGGTGAGTGGAGGCCATATCTCTGCTCTTGTTTGTGCAGGTGGAGATGGTGTCAGAAGTTCACCTTGTAGTCTCCATGGCCACTGTAAGGTAAGGAGTGGGAGGGACAGATGGGCTCTCTATCTACAGACTATCTACAATAAGGAGTGGTGCCACTTCCTTATTGCAGGGGGAAAACTCTATGACAGGATGCTGTTCATAATCTCTGTAGCCAAAGTGTGTGATAAGGAATGAGAGGGATGATGTCAATCATCTTTGAATTACTGACAGTGGTCATTGTGACCTGGTCTCAAAAAATCTTTTAATGTCTCTATATATGTGAGAGATAGGTGGTGAGGGAGTAGGAGTTTAACATGTACCACATTTGAGTTGAGGAGACCAGAAGATTTTGCAAGACATAGGTCATAGTGGCTAGAGCATTTGACTGAAGGTCACAAGGAGACCTCAAGACTAATATATATATATTGCTTTAAATATATATATATATATATATATTGCTTTAAAAATACACTTAGCAATGAGTGACATTTTTTCATTTTAATGTATTTCACTTTTAAAATAGTTGTTGACTGTTTTTCCATTATCAGTTTTGTTCCTTTGCTTACTCCAGGTATCTGTATGGATTGCTGTCCTACTGGATACACATTCAATTCATCGTACATGGGCTGTTTTGAAACACATAGACATGAAAACCATGTCACCTTTCTCCATGTTACAGTCAACTCTTCAGGCAAAGTGCTTTCACAAGTAGGAGACAGAGATTTTAGAATAGAAGTCTTATGACTAATCCTGAATGAGAACAATCATATTTGTTAGGCGACTGCATAAATGTACTACTGCATGCTCATGAAATACTGAGTTTAATTTGTTTTTTGTTTTTTTTTTTGAGGTACCGGGGATTGAACCCAGGGGCATTCTACCTCCGCGCTACACCCCCGGCCCTATTTTTTATACTTTATTTTGAAACTGGGTCTCACGAAGTTGCGGAGGGCCTCACTAAGTAGAGA
>PVJS01045677.1:0-16117 GCA_004027185.1 Glis glis
TCACTAGGTAGAGAGAGAGAGAGAGAGAGAGAGAGAGAGAGAGAGGAGAGAGGAGAGAGAGAGCGATTGCGCATGCGCGCGCGCTGAGGTTGGCCGCGAACCCGGATCCTCCAGTCTCCGCCTCCCAAAGTACTGGGATTACAAGCGTGCACCACCACGCCCGGCTACAACTACCTTTAATCCTAGAATATTCCATCACCCCAAAAGGAAGGCCCATCCCCTGGCATCCACGGATCCACTTCCTGTTTCTGGATTCACCTATCCTGGGTATTTCCCATCAATGGAGTCACGCACTGTGGCCTTTTGTGTCTGGTTCTCTCACCGAGCATGATGTCCTCAATGTCTATCCAAGTTACAGCCTATAGCAGAACCCCATTCCTTTTTATGGTTGTATAATATTCCAGTGTAGTGTTTGCTTTTCCCTTTTTCTAAATAGCTCAGGAATTTTTAGTATATTTACTGTGTGTGTGTGTGTGTGTGTGTGTGTGTGTGTGTTACTAGGGATTGAATCCAGGGGAGTTCTACCTTTGAGCTACACACCCAGTCCTCTTTATTTTTTACTCTGAAACAGGGTCTTGCTAAATTGCTGAGATTGGTCTCAAGCCTGCAATCCTCCTGTCTCAGCCTCCCAAGTACTGGATTATGGACATGCACCACCATACCCAGCTAGTATTTTTTTTTTTTTTGCAGTACTGGGGATTGGACCCAGGGGCATTACACCCCCGGCCCTATTTTTTATCCTTTATTTTGAAACAGGGTCTCATGAAGTTGTGGAGGGCCTAAGTAGCTGAGGCTGGCCGCGAACCTACGATCCTCCTGTCTCTGCCTCCCAAGTACTGGGATTACAAGTGTGCACCACCACACCAGGCTGGTGATTGGCTTTGGCTGGGTTCTGAAGCTCTGACACTCGACGAGGCACCGGGAGGAGCCAGGCGATTCCAGGACAACCAGTTTGGTGCTGGCAGAGGGTCCGGCAGCAGCTGAGGCGGCACAGCCAGCCATGGAGACGCAGGGGATGGATGGTGAGGGTCAAGACCCCAGGGGACGGGGACAGCCTTCGATGCTGAGGCTTGAGAAGGGATGGGGATCTGCCTTGGAATGGAGAAACAGAAGCCCAGCTGCAGAGGACCTGGGCGGGGGGCTGGGAGGGAACATGGCGGCAGGCAGACAGCTCCCTCGGGCCTGTTATGAAGGAAGGGGAGAAATAGGGGCAGGAGGGCCGAGATGTGGACGATTCTCACTGTCCAAACACGAGGCTGGAGATGCAGAGATGGGGAGAGCTGCCCTCTGGGTCCCCGTGGCCGTGGAGAGGCAGGGAGGTGGGGGCGGGGTGGGGCAGGTGGGACAGTGAGCACTGCCTCGTCCCACTCTGGGGTGATTTCTTTTTTGGTGGGGGAACCTCTGGGGATTGAACCCAGGGAACTTCTACCTCTGAAATACACCCTCAGCCTTTTCTATTTTTTTTTTTTTGTGGTGGCACTGGGGATTGAACCCAGAGGCATTCTACCTCTGAGCTACACCCCCAGCCCAATTTTATTTCTTATTTGGAAACAGGATCTCACTAGGTTGATGAAAGTCTCACTATTTGCTGAGCCTGTCCTCGAACCTGCGATCCTCCTGTCTCAGCTTCCCAAGTACTGGGATTATAGGTGTGCGCTACCACGCCTGGCTCTATTTTTTATTCTTTATTTTGAAACAGGGTCTCACTAAGTTGCAGAGGGCCTCACTAAATTGCTGAGGCTGGCTTCCAACCTGTGATCCTCCCATGTCAGCCTCTCATGTCAGTCGTAGGATTACAGGTAGGCGCCACTGTACCCAGCAACGTTAAGGCTCTTAAGGGGGGTCATCTGGGAGGCCAGGAGGCCACAGGCCAGAAAGCAGAGACTATGGTGTTCTGGCCACAAGTTAAGGGGTGCACGTGCGCGTGCTCTAGGAGGGGAGAAGTGGGAAGGGGGGTCTGGGAGTGACAGGGGACTCAGCTCTGCCCATGCCCTGATTTAATTTATTTGGTCCTTGGGATTGAACCCAGGGGCATTCTACCTCCAGGATACACCCCCAGCCCTATTTTATTTTTATTTATTTATTTATTTATTTATATTTATTTATTTATTTATTTATTTATTTATTATTTTTTTTTTGCAGTACCGGGGATTGAACCCAGGGGTGTTCTACCTCTGCGCTACACCCCTGGCCCTATTTTTTATACTTTATTTTGAAACCGGGTCTCACGAAGTTGCGGAGGGCCTCACTAAGGAGAGAGAGAGAGAGAGAGAGAGAGAGAGAGAGTGCTGAGGCTGGCTGCGAACCCGGATCCTCCGGTTTCCGCCTCCCAAAGTACTGGGATTACAAGCGTGCGCCACCACGCCTGGCTTATTTTTATTTATTTATTGGCGGTACTGGGATTGAATCCAGCGGGTTCCACGTAACCAGAGCGTGCCCTGCAGTCCGGAGGCCCCAGCTCTGCACACTGGCTGCCCTGTGCTCCGGGTTCTATGTCTCCCCAGGAAGCACGTACAAGCCCCTGTGGCCCTGTAGGGTGGGGCGCGCCCCTCCTCTCTGTCCCTCAACCACAATCCTGCGGGTGCAAATGGCCTCCCCCAAGACAAGATGGGGACGAGGGGAGTTTGAGGATGCTGGGGGCCTGGCAAGGACCGAGAGGACCCCAGGCTTAGGAGCTGGGGGAGCCACGGCTCATGGGAGGGGTGTGGGGCCTGGAGCGCCGTCCTGGCTCTGCCCCACCTGGGGCCCTGGGTCTGTCATGTTCTTTCTTAGCCTCCATTTACTCACCTGTAAAATGGGAACAGCTAACTGCAGCTGGGACACTGTGACCACTCAGTCACAACTCCCGTGCTACTGGGCTGGCGCTGATGATGCTGAGAACCAGGGTCTCTGCGAAATCTCCTTTTTTTTTTTTTTTGGTGCTGAAGATTGGACCCAGGGGCATCCTACCTCCAAGCCACACCCCCAGCCCTTTTTAAAATTTTTTATTTGAAACAGTGTCTCGCTAAGTCGCTGAGGGTATCGCTAAGTCGCTGCGGGTCTCGCTAAGTCACTGAGGGTCTCTCTCCAAGTCGCCAAGGCTGGTCTCAAACCTGCGATCCTCTGGCTTGGGGACCCGTGCAGATAAAGCTGATCTGAAAAGCAAATGCGGCCTTTGGGGCAGGAGTGAACCGTGGCGGATGCTGATTCGCTCTGGGAAAGCCGACCTGAACCAATCAGCTTGCCTCCCCGCCATCGCTGGGCCTGCAGGACTGCTGGAGGCTGTCTCCATGACAACAAGGACCATGGATGCTTGCTGGGGGCTGCTCAGGCGGGAAGCCGCTTGGGGGGCAGTACTTCTGCTGTGTGGGGGCCACCTGTGTCCTGCCTGGGACCCAGGCTGACATCTTGGGACGGCTTTTTGGTCTGCATATTTCCTATCTGTTTGGGGTGATGTGGGGTGGGGAGGAAGTCAAACTAGACTAGATTCAGATGCAAATGGAGCAAGTCCCACAGAGACAATTTGGTTCACAAGGTCACAGAGCTCCTGGGGACACTGAGGCCCAGAGCGTGGAAGAGGCTCATCCGGCGAAGTCCGGGTCCTCTGTGACGTGCTCCTGCTTGCTCCCAAGGGACCAACCAGACCTTCCACAGACCATGCTCCAGAGGACAGAGGCGCGGGATCTGCAGGTCGAGGCAGGTGACAAAGCATCTTAGGGACCATCAGGAAGGAGGACAGGTCATTCCGTTTGCATATGACGGCGCTTTCTGTTGGACAGCACATCCAAAGGACGACTCAGTGGGAACACACAAAAACAGGCCAAAACCTGACAGTCCAAGAAGTCAAGTGGAAAAGAGATTTTCCTAGAATCCCAGGGATGAGAAATCTCATATGGTTCTTTGTAAAATTTGGATTCTAGACAGGCGCAGTAGCACACGCCGGTCATCTTGGGAGGCTGAGACAGGAGGATCGCAGGTTCGAGGTTCAATCCCCAGTAGCAAAAAAAAAAAAAAAAAAAAAAAAAAAAAAAAAAAAATTCCCCACAACACCACATACTATACATTTTTGTTTTGCTTTGTTTGTGTGGTGCTGGGGTGGAACCCAGGGCCTCGTGTGTGCTAGGCAAGTGCTAACCAGTGAGCCACACCTCCAGCCCCAGCCCCGTGTCATACATTAGACTCATCAATGCTCTGATATTTTTAGCTGATTTTAATGTTTTCTTTTTATTTACCATGAAGGTCTTATATATACTCTCCACGTGAAATACCCATTATAGACCCAGACACCCCAGAAAACACGCTGACACTGTGAAAGGGGTTCCATTAACTGGGTCTTGGGGCTCTTGGGAGGTGACAGAAGGGTTTTTGCTTTGTTTTCGTACTGGGGATTAAACCCCAGGGCCTTCTGCCTCTGAGCTATATCCCTGACCCCTTTTTGGTTTTTATTTTTATTTTTATTTTATTTTTTTGCAGTACTGGGGATTGAACCCAGGGGCATTCTACCTCTGAGCTACACCCCCAGCCCTATTTTTTATTCTTTATTTTGAAACAGGGTCTCACTAAGTTGCGGAGGCCTCACTAATTAGCTGAGGCTGGCCAAGAACCCCGATCCTCCGGTCTCAGCCTCCCAGGTACTGGGATTACAAGTGTGCGCCACCACGCCCGACCCAGGCCTTTTTTATTTTGATTTTGAGGCAGGATCTTGCTAGGTTGCTCGGGCTGACAGAAGAGTTTTGTCGCCCACCCCCATCTGCAGCACTCTTCCCAAGGCAGCTCCAAACCAGGGCCAGCCTGGTCCCTCAGGACAGAGCCTAGGTCGCTCCAGGTGGGGACCGCGTTCTAGAGCCTCCAGGGCGAGCCGGGCTTCGCCTGGCAGCGGACTCCTGAGCTTGTCTTCCATTCTGCTGAAAGGAATATGGCCCACAGAGGGCGGCTGTGTGGTGGCCCCGGTGGTCGCGTGCTGGGGAACATGGGTACGCTGGCACTGGGTTGGTGGAGCGGACAGGAAAGCGCTGGACACACGCCCGCAGGGCCGGAGACCAAACTTCCAACGGATCTGGGTTTTTTTTTCTTTTTTTTGTGGTACCAGGGATTGAACCCAGGGGCATTTTACCTCCGAGCTACACCCCCGGCCCTATTTTTTATACTTTATTTTGAAACCGGGTCTCACGAAGTTGTGGAGGGCCTCACTAAGTAGCTGAGGCTGGCCACGAACCCGGATCCTCTGGTCTCAGCCTCCCAAGTACTGGGATTACAAGCGTGTGCCGCCACCCCCGCCTCAGCCGGATCCACCACCCCCGCCTCAGCCGGATCCGTTCAACAGACTGCTGTGGACGTTTCTGGGGTGGTGTCTGGGACCAGGCCTCTCCTGCTGCTTGCACAGGAGACCTCCCCATGGCACAGCCTCTGTGGCGACAGCCTCTGTGGCGACAGGAGGGACAGGATGAGCCGGGAGGCCTGGGGCTCTCAGCAAGTTCAACAGAGCGGGGCCTGCACTCCTGGGCACACTGATGACCTTCAACATAAAAAAGACTGGCTCTTTTTGGGTTACTGGGATTGAACCCAGAGGCATTCCACCTCTGAGCTACACCCCCAGCCCTGTTTTATTTTTTATCTGGAAACAGGGTGTTGCTATGTTGCTGACAGCATCACTAAATTGCTACGGCTGGCTTTGCTTCTGCGATCCTCCTGTTTCAGCCTCCCAAGTACTGGGATTACAAGCGTGTGCCACCATGCCCTGCTCCTATTTTATTGTTTATTTTGAAGCAGGGTCTAGCTAAGTTGCAGAGGTCTCACTAAGTTGCTGAGGCTGGCCTCAAACCTGCAATCCTCCTGTCTCAGCATCTCAAGTACTGGGACCACAGGTGTGTGCCACCATGCCCAAATCTGACTTTTTAAATATTTAATCAAGCCAGGCATGGTGGTGCAAGCTTGTAATCTCAGCATTTGGGAGGCTGAAACAATAGGATCGCAGTTTCGAGACCAGCAACTTTGTGAGACCCATTGCAACTTAGTGAGACCTTGTTTCAAAATAAAAGAATAAAATAGGGCTGGAGGTGTAGCTTGGAGGTAGAATGCCTCTCAGTTCAATCCCCAGTACCACAAAAAATAAAAAAATAAAAAATTTTAAAAAATTAAAAATAACCCAGACGTGGTAACCCGTACTTGTCATCCCAGTACTTGGGAGGCTGAGACAGGAGGATCACAGGTTCGCGGCCAATCTCAGTTACTTAGTAAGGCCCTGTTTCAAAATAAAGAATAAGCCGGGCGTGGTGGAGCACGCTTGTCATCCCAGTACTTGGGAGGCTGAGACTGGAGGCTCTGGGTTCTCAGCCAGCCTCAGCTCCTTAGTGAGGCCCTCCGCAACCTAGTGAGACCCTGTTTCAAAAATAAAGAATAAAAATAGGGCTGGGGGTGTAGCTCAGAGGTAGAATGCCCCTGGGTTCAATCCTCAGTACCAAAAAACCCCAAAAAGAATAAAAAAATATCTGGGCGTGGTGGCGCACGCTTGTAATCCCAGTACTTTGGGAGGTGGAGACCGCAGGATCCGGGTTCGCGACCAGCCTCAGCTCGCGCTCTCTCTCTCCTTAGTGAGGCCCTCTGCAACTTCGTGAGACCAGGTTTCAAAATAAAGTATAAAAAAATAGGGCCGGGGGTGTAGTGCGGAGTTAGAACGCCCCTGGGTTCAATCCCCGGTACCGCAATAAATAAATAAAAAAGAAAAGAAAAAAAGAAAAGAAAAGAAAAGAAAGGAAAAGAAAAGAAAAGAAAGAAGGAAGGAAGGAAGGAAGGAAGGAAGGAAATAAGTAAATAATAAAAAATAGGGCTGGGGGTGTAGCTCAGAGGTAGAATGTCCCTGAGTTCAATCCCCAGTGCCACAAAAAAATAAAAATAAATAAATAATAAAAAATAGGGCTGGGGGTGTAGCTCGGAGGTAGAATGCCCCTGGGTTCAATCTCCAGTACCAAAGAAAGAAAAAATAATAATAACCCAATGACCTTTACCCACTGGGGTTCACTCTGCTCCCAGGGAGCAAACTCTCTGGTCCAACGCCCTCCCAGCAGACCCGCCTTCCCATGAAACAAAATGCTGCAGAATGAGCAATGGGGCCAAGTCCTGACTCTTGGCGACAGGGACAAATAAAGGGCCCGGAATAGGTTTGTTGAAAGCGGCAACCGTCAACGCGTTGACCTGGGGAACCTGCCCGCCAAGGAAATCTTCCCCGGAGATTCACAAATGAGGTTTTTAGCTGAGCAACCCAGCATAACACAAGCGCGGGCGCAAGGGGCAGGCAGAGGAGGTCAGTGTGTAGCTGCCCGCAGGTGCCGGGGTGCCTGGGGACACCCAAGGGGACAAGTGCAGCCCCGAGAGCAGATCGCGCCAAAGAATGCCTAAGCCGGGCGTGGTGGCGCACACCTGTCATCCAGTACTTGGGAGGCTGACACAGGAGGATCGCAGGTTCGCGGCCAGCCTCAGCTACTTAGTGAGGCCCTCTGCAACTTAGTGAGACCCTGTTTCAAAATAAAGAATAAAATAGGGCTGGGGGTGGAGCTTGGAGGTAGAAGGTCCCTGGGTTCAATCCCCAGTACCGCAAAAAAAAAAAAAAAGAATGCCCAAGACGCCTCACATCTACCTTAAGAAAAAGGAAGCAACAGAGGTCGAAAGCCCCAAAGAAATAGACGTAAGCCCGGCATGGTGGCGCACACCTGTAATCTCAGCTACTTGGGAGGCTGATGCAGGAGGATCGCAAGTTTGAGGCCAGCCTCAGCAACTAGCAAGACCCCAACTTAGAGCCCCAACGATAACCAAAACTGGCACAAACTTCATGACACAAGTGAAAAGTCCTCAGAGCCTTTTCAAGCTACTCAAGCCGGCAGAAATGGACGGCGCTTCCGTCGGCTCCCGTGGAAGCGCCTAGATCGGCCACTGTCCTCACTGGTGACGGATTCCGTGAGCCCAGCACAGCTGTGCCCTGACACTGGTGCTGGTCGTGCAGCAGTGGGAGGTTCCACCCAGAAGGGGGCTGGGGGTCCCCTCGAAACTGGAAAGTCCTGCCACCCGGGCTCCTAGCCCACGTGTGGGTAGCAGGTGGCGGGACCTCTGGTTCTTGTAGGGCCACGTGCTATCCCAGAGCTGAAGTTTCATGAAGGCTCGGCTTACTAATACATAACGCAAAAGGAATGGATGCCGGGAGCACAAATCCCCCTCCATGTGGTCCCCTTCCTCTCCCAGGTCCACCCGGAGTCTATCCAGGTCCAGGGCCTCTGTCCCCTCACCTCTGTAACCACACAAAAGTGCGCCAAAGCCAGGCATGGTGGCGCACGCCTGTCATCCCCTTACTTGGGGAGGCTGACACAGAAGGATCGCAGGTTCAAGATCAGTCTCAGCAACTTGGTGAGACCCTGTTTTAAAACAAAATTTAAAAAGGGCTGGGGGTATAGCTCGGAGGTAGAACATCCCTGGGTTCAAACCCCAGTACCAAAAATAAGTAAATAAAAAGATAGCTTAGGAGCTGGGTATGGTAGCCCATGCCTATAATTCCTGTGTTTGGGAGACTGAGACAGGAGGATTGCAAGTTTGAGGACAGCCTCAGTAATGTAGCGAGAATCTCAGTAACCTAATGAGACCGTGTTTCAAAAACAAAAAAACCAAAACACAACAAAACAAAAAGAAGGCTTAGGAATTTACTTCTGCCCCAAAGTTTATGAATTAACTTTTGGTTCTAAAACAGAAAAAACATTCAAAATCTATACTTGAAAAACAATGTGTGTGTGTGTGTGTGTGTGTGTGTGTGTGTATTTATGTGTGTGTGTGTGCACGCGCAGGCACGCAGGGTGCTGGGGATGGAACCCAGGGTCTTTCGAATGCTGGGCAAGTGCTAACCACTGAACCACACCCCCAATCCCTTCTGCTCTTTTTTTCTTTTCTTTTTTTTTTTTTTTTGGTAAATGGGGATTGAACCCAGGGGCATTCTACCCCAGCCCTATTTTTTTTTTGAAACAGGGTCTTGCTAGGTTGATGAGAGTCTCACTATTTGATGAGGCTGTCATCAAACCTGCCATCCTCCTGTCTCAGCCTCCCAAGTACTGGGATTACAGGCATGTGCCACTACATCCGGCAAATAAATTAAAAAAAAAAAAACAGAGCTGGGGAGCCGGGCATGGTGGCACACGCTTGTAATCCCAGTACTTGGGAGGCTGAGACAAGAGGATCCAGGTTCACAGCTAGCCTCAGCTACTTAGTGAGGCCCTCCGCAACTTCGTGAGACCCAGTTTCAAAATAAAGGATAAAAAATAGGGCCAGGGGTGTAGCTTGGAGGCAGAACACCCCTAGGTTCAATCCCCAGTACCACACACACAAAAAAAAGAGCTGGGGGTTGTAGCTCAGAGGTAGAATGTCCCTCGGTTCAATCCCCAGTACCAAAAAACAAAAACAAAAACAAAAAGAAAACTTGTAATGCCAGTATTTGGGAGGCTGAGACAGGAGGATCACAGGTTCACAGTCAGTCTCAGCTACTTAGTGAGGTCTTCCGCAACTTAGACCCTGTTTCAAGATAAGGAATAAAAAATAGGGCCGGGGATACAGCTCAGAGGTAGAATGCCCCTGGGTTCAATCTCCGGTACCACAAAAAAGAAACAAAGAAAGAAGAAAGAAATATTCCAGTTGGGCGTGGTGGCACACCCTTGTAATCCCAGTACTTGGGAGGTTGAGACAGGAGGATCGCAGGTTCGCAGCCAGCCTCAGCTATTTAGGCCCTCCGCAACTCAGTGAGACCCTGTTTCAAAATAAAGAATTAAAATAGGGCTGGGGGTGTAGCTCGGAGGTAGAATGCCCCTGGGTTCAATCCCCAGTACCGCAAAAAAAAAAAAAAAAAAAAAAAAGGAAAGAGAAAAGAAATATTCCTCTCCAGGGCTGTGGTTACCAATTTTATGAACCAAGAAAACCTATTCAAAACCGCTAAGAAAAAAGAAATAAACTTGTCTTTGCTTTGGCAATTCATGACACGGGCACTGTAAACACTATCGTCCAAACGTTACAGGAAAGCCAGAACTCACGACGTCTATTCTCAAGTCTGTTTTGCTACGGCACATTACGTAAGAAATACATATCTTAAAAGCGACCAAAGTTTCCTAGCAAAAGTTAATTCCCCAACAGAGAAGGGCTGGGTGACTCAAAATCATTCAAATAATGCACATTATCTTGTCTCAAGATTTTGTGAGACTGAATTTGATTTTGCTATGGCTCCTGCGGCCTTTTTTTGTTTTAGTTCTTATCTAGGCTTTTCTCAAACAACAACACGCTGTCTCGAGACAATTCCAGACACAGACTCACCCGACACCCAGATGATGGCAGCGTCGCATCGTTAGCTATGTGTCTGTCCTACTGCCTGAGCCACCCACGACATAGAAAATAACTGCTCTGAAATGTGCAAGGGCAGATCCTCAAAGCAAAACAAAAACAGCTACCGAGGCTCAGCGGGGACCTGTTTCAACAGCGCAAACACTCCATTTCTCTTCTCCAAGGAAATCTTAACAGCCTAACATCCGGGGATGTGCACACCGGACTGCCCGATGCGATGGGCCAAGAAGGAAAGCCAAGAAGAGCTAACAAGCAGGCAGGTGCAGCGTTGCCAAAGGCCAACAGCCCGGGCCAGGCCACTAGCTGGGTCCTGCTCCTGTGCCTGGCGCTGGCCACCAGACTGCCACCGAGCACAACAGGGACAGCGGACAACAGTGAAACGCTCTGCCCAGGAAGACAGCAGCCATGCGTTTTTCTCCTGATAGCAAGTCCAGGGCTGGTCAAGTCCAATTCCAGCGAAACCACTAGGGGTGCAGAAAGCCCCGGAGCACACCCCCGACTCCCTCAGGGCCTGCCTGGCTCCTCATTGTGATTCTATATGGAGCCCACGGCAGCACCAGCGCCGGCCCCAGGCTAAGCCTCCGCGGCTGAAACTGATGGGAATCCATGGAGAACAGCAACAAACCGTGCGGCTTTCGCCGCAGGCTCGGGGACGCTGGCCAAAGCAACATGGTGGGTTTGGTGGGCCTGGGAAACTGGCCCGAGAGGCTGTGCCAGGCCACCAGTTGGAAATGGACATGAAGGTGGCATGGGTCCCTCCCCAGGGATGTCGGCCCAGCTGCCTGACTGCACTGCGTCTTGGGTGACAGGCTCAAGGACTGAGGGCAGCAGAGATGTTCTGAGGAGGAGCAGGGGGAGGACGGTGCAGTGTGCGTGCTTGGTATCCTGAGTGTCCCCACCCACACAGCCCTCTTCCCCGGCTGTCCTCTGCCCTTGCCCCCACCCCCGCCTTCTCTCCTCTCAAACATCTGGGCTCCATCCTTTGTTGGCTCATAAATACCAAATACCCAAATGTCTCCAATGGGTATCAACATCCCAGCTCTCTCCCTCCCTTCCTCCCTCCCTCCCTCTCCACTGGCCTCCTTTCCCTGGACACCCCTGGTGCTCCCCTCCTACTGGGCCTCAGGACCTCCCCCCAAGTCTCTGCTCCACTCCTCAATGAGGTCTCAGCCCCCCCCCTCCTGGCTCCAGCCTGCCCCTCCCCCGGTACCCTCCCAGGCCTCTGATTTCTCTGATACACTCCCCAACTGCTGCCGGGCTGGGTACCTCACACAGCCGTCATCAAGGCTCAGGACCCCACCCCCACTCGACATGCCAACCAAGGTCTCTGCCTGGCCACGCCCCCCCATTTCTTCTCTCTCAGCCACCAGGGATCAGTAACCCCAACCTCAACATTGCCCTGTTTGGCCAGGTACCCTGGCAGGTAGCCAGTCTCACCGTCTCTCCTCCCCCCATCAGAGGTCACGCCCCCTGCCCCCACCCCTACCTACTGGCCACATACCCTCCTCCCAGGTCTGTCCTTTGTCCTGCATCCATCAGGGGTCAGCGCCCTCTACCTGGCCAAGTACCTTCCCAGGTCTGTCCTCTGTCCCCCCATCAGGGGTCGGCTCCCCTCTGCAGGGCCAGGCACCCTGGAACGTCTCTGTCGACTCCCCTCCCCATCAGGGGTCAGAGCCCACTGCCCCCACTCCTACCCGGCTAGGAACCCTCCTCCCAGGTCTGTCTTTTCTCTCCTCTCCATCAGGGGTCAGCGCCCCTTGCAGCCTCAGGCCTGGCCATACCTTCTTCCCAGGTTTCCGTCTTCTGTCCCCCATCAGACGTCAGCGCCTCTCTGCCCACCAGGCCCCCGGGAAGGTCTCGGCCTTCTCCCCCATCGGGATCAGCCCCCTGCTGCCCGCCCCTGGCCCGGTGCCCTCCCGGTTTCCATCCTCTGTCCCCGCATCAGGGGTCGCGTCAGGAGTCGGCGCCCCTCGGCCCCCGCCCCCCAAAACCTCCCGGGGGCGTCGCCGGCGCCCTCCTCGGTGTGGCCCGTGGGGACCGCCCCGCACCCCGCAGGCCTTGGCTCCATCCCCGCAGCCCCCGGGCCCCCACGGCAGTCCTCCCTCCCCTCAGAGACGTCGGCCGGGGCCGCCAGCCGGAGCCGGCATCGCAGATCGCAGATCGCAGATCGCAGCCCGCCGAGTTCGGCCCGCGACGCGGCCCGCCGGCTCCTCCCGGCTCCTCGCGGCTCCTCCCCGCGCGGCTCTCCTGGGGTCCGGCGGGCGCGGGTCGGAGCGGGGGGCGGGCGTTACCTGGACTGCGGGCCGGCGACCTGCGCGAAGCCGGAAGAGCTGCTTGCCGCCATCTTGGCGTCTTCCCCGGCCAGCAGCCTGTGACGTCATCGGCCCCGCCCCTTGTCCGGAGCCCCGCCTTCTCTTTAACCAGTCGGTGTGAGGGTCTCTGTTCAAGCCCCGCCCCGTCACAAGCTCCTCCTTCCTGAAGCCACGCCTTCCTTAACTGCTCAGCTCTGCGGGCCTCTACTCAAGCTCCGCCCCACAGCCAAGCCCCGCCCCTTACTGGAGCCCCGCCTTCCACTAACCAGTCAAGTGTAAGGGTCTCTGTTCAAGTCCCGCCCTCTGTCACAAGTTCCCCACTTCCTGAAGCCACGCCTTCTTTAGCTGCTCAGATATGCAGGCTTCGATGCAAGCCCCGCCCCTATCACAAGTCCCGCCCCTTACTGAAGCCCCTCCTTTCCTTTAACCAGTCAAGTGTGAGGGTCTCTGTTCAAGTCCTGTCCCCTGTCACGAACTCCCTCCTTCCTGAAATCACGCCTTCTTCAACTGCTCAGATATGCAGGCCTCTACTCAAACCCTAATCCACATAATAAGCCCCGCCCCTTACTGGAGTCCCGCCTTCTTTTAACCACTCAGATATGCAAAACCCATTCAAGCCCCGCCCATCACAAGCCTCGCCCCTATTGGAGCCCCACCTTCCTTCAACCACTCAGATGTGAGGTTCTCTACTCAAGCCCCGCCCCTCATCACAAGTCCCGCCCCTGTCACAAAGCCCCATCTCTTGTTGGAGCACCGAATTTCTTTAACCACTTAGATGCGAGGGTCTCTGCATAAGCCCCGCCCCTGCCATAAGCCCCGCCCCTTACCCAGGGCCCCATTCCAAATCATTTGGCCTTTTGCCAATGGAATATTACAAGAGGCCCTGGGTAGGAAGTACATTTGCCAGTCATGGCGGGTGGTGTTCCTTTGCCCTCTGTCCTGTTCCTGTGCCTCTGCAGGCACAGGGTGGTTAATTCTTGGACAGACACCATTGATGATTTAGCGGATGGCACTCTTCCGTGTCTTCCCGACCGTGTGTGGCCACTAGGAACGGTCTGGCGGGTCTGGCAAATGCGGCCTTCTCACCATGCCCTGGCCAAAGTCCAGCGAAGTAATTACACATGGCCTCCCTCCAAAGCTCTGACGATCTAATTAGATTAATGAAGACTGCATCCGCTTTAGAAATGCAGGTCTGTTTCGGTGTTTTCTTCAGGTTGCATAATATCTTTTCTCCAATTATGTATTTCAAGCATTGGGCTAAACGATTTCTATGCTCAATCTTAGCTAGTCCTCACAACAGTTCTCATTATTTTTCCATAGATTGCCTTGAATGCTGAATTAGTGGACAGTGACCCTCGCTCCTAAGGAAACACGGGTTATGTTACTGCCAGCCTCTGTTCAAAACATTTTTGTTAAGTGATCATTACTGACCTTGCTCTATGTGTTTCTGCTTAAAGACACCTTATTTAGCACGTTATTGATTCATTAACATTGAACTCACAGACAACAGCATACCTCATGCCTGAACAAACTTCTCGAACTTATTCTCCAGCATATTTTTTATGTAAGGCACACCACAGCCTTCTTGCATTTAGGAAAACTGTGGTCGGAGCCATATTAATTAATTAATTTTTCTTTTTTGGGGGGGGTACTGGGGATTGAACCCAGGGGAGCTCTACCACTGAGCTCTACCCCCAACCCTGTTTTTATTTTCAGATGAGGTCTCCCTACATAGCCCTCCGCAACTTAGTGAGACCCTGTTTCAAAATAAAGAATAAAGCTAGGCGTGGTGGCGCACGCTTGTAATCCCAGTACTTGGGAGGCTGAGACAGAAGGATTGCGGGTTCGCAGCCAGTCTCAGCAACTTAGCGAGACTTTCAGCAACCTAATGAGACCCTGTTTCAAGGGTCGTGTAGGTTGTGTAGCTTGGAGGTAGAATGCCTTTGGCTTCAATCCCCAGTACTCCTCCTACACACACACACACACACACACACACACACACACACACTCTCTCTCTCTCTCTCTCTCTCTCTCTCTCTCTCTCTCACGCAAAGCAAAGCGATGGGGGAGCCCGGCTGGAGCCCGGGGAGCGCCGCGGCAGTGGTTCAGCACCACGGACAGCTCCCAGGGCCCTGTGATGGGAGAGGCTACCGCTCCCCAAACGCTTGTCTGTCTGTCCAGAATTCATCTGTCTCCTCCATTCATTTAACTCCTACTCACTCCTCAGAGCCCGACTCACATTGTCCCCGCACCGTTCTACCCCAAGAAATCTTCCCAAGGGCCCCCACACTGCAGGACTTTAAAGATGTCTTTTTTTTTTTTTTTTTGCGGTACTGGGGCCTTCCACCTCCGACCTACACCCTCGGCCCTATTTTTTATTCTTTATTTTGAAACAGGGTCTCAATAAATTGCGGAGGGCCTCACTAAGTACTGAGGCTGGCCTCGAACCTGCGATCCTCCCGTCTCAGCCTCCCAACTACTGGGATTACAAGCGTGCGCCACCGCGCCCGGCTTAAAGATGTCTCTAAATCAGGGCAGAATGCTTTGACCACCCTCTTCTTTTTTTTTTCTTTTTTCTTTCTTTTTTTTTTTTTGTAGTACCGGGGATTGAACCCAGGGGCATTCTACCTCTGCGCTACACCCCCAGCCCTATTTTTTATACTTTATTTTGAAACCTGGTCTCACGAAGTTGCGGAGGGCCTCACTAAGTAGCTGAGGCTGGCCACGAACCCGGATCCTCCAGTCTCTGCCTCCCGACCACCCACTTCTCTCAGCCTAATGGGAGATCCATGACAGCAGAGGTGTAGGCACGTCTTCTGCGCAGCTTAGCTTAGCACAGCATAGCGGGGTCCCCTCTGCTGTCAACGCAGTGCGCTCTCTGAGAGCACCCCTTCTTCCAGCCGGGAGGTTGCCTTCTGGTCTCTGTTGTGGACGGGCGCAGAAGTTGATGTGGCCAGGCAGGTGGCAGCTGAGCAGAGGTCATCTAATGTCAGGGAAGGGGACCCGCACTCCTGCATCCTACTTGAGGCGCGGTTTTTTGTTTCTTTGTTTTGTGTGTGTGTGTCTGTGTATGTTGTTGGGGATTGAACCCAGGGGCATTCTACCTCTGAGCTACACCCCCAGCCCTATTTTATTCTTTCTTTTTGGTACTGGGGATTGAACCCAGAGGCATTCTACCTCCTAGTTATATCCCCAACCCTATTTTATTTTTTATTTGGAAACAGGGTCTCACTAAGTTGCTGAGGCTGACTTCAAACCTGCAATCCTCCTGTCTCAGCCTCCCAAGTACTGGGATTACAAGTGTGAACCACCATGCCTGGCTTATTATTCTTTTTTTTTTTTTTTTTTTTTTTTTTTGCGGTACCAGGGATTGAAACCAGGGACATTCTACCTCCGGGCTACACCGCCAGCCCTATTTTTTGTTCTTTATTTTGAAACAGGGTCTCACTAAGTTGTGGAGGGCCTCA